>CAUYQG010201457.1:0-25987 GCA_963574415.1 Tarsius wallacei | reverse complement strand
AGCCCGCGGGTTCGAGACCCGCCTGGGCAGGCGAAACCTCATCTCTACAATAAATTTAAAAAAAATTAGCCGGGCGTGGTAGCGCACGCCTGTAGTTCCGGCTACTCGGAAGGCTGAGGTGGAAGGATCGCCGGAGCCCAGCAAGTCGAGGCTGCGGTGGCCGGAAGCGGCCACTGCACTCCAGTCTGGGCGACAGAGTGAGACGCCAACTCAAAAAAAAAAAGAAAGAAAGGACTACGGTGTAACACATCAGTTGCTAGGGAGTAGTAGAGAGATGCATTGTAAATATGTGCCAAATGAATATGCACCCTGTGAGACAACCCTAGTGCCTAGCTCACAGCAGTCACTCTGTAATTAACTCTTCTCTTTGAGAACTATGACCTGAGCCACAATATAGACATGGATTACCTGTGTGTCTTCTTTCAAGAGCCCAGCAGGTAGCATAATTGATGACCCAGATAGGTTGATGATGCTGGTGTGGTGTTGCTGGTGCTGCCCACGGCCTCTGTGCTATGGACGCAAGGAGTGGAGAGACACAGAGGCCCTGGGGAGCACATGGACTTCCTTCAGGGGCAGCTGCACTTCAACGCTAGATCATTGCCACATGGAATGATGGGTCTTGTGTTGCCAGATCTTTCAGTTCTTTCTTTTAAACAAAAGCTGGAAATTTTGATTTTTATGTGAACTCTGACTTTTAAATATTGGCCACAGATTCAAATATCAAAAACCATGGCATCTTTTGGGGAAGGAAACTGATGGGCCACAGGATGTGTAAGAAAGATGCTGGCAGCCAGGCACAGTGGCTCATGCATGCAATGCTGGCACTTTGGAAGGCCAAAGTGAGAGGATTGCCTGAACCCATGGGTTCAAAACCAGATTGGGCAACTTGGTGAGACCTCATCTCTACAATAAATCAAAAAATTAGCCAGGCGTGGTGGTGCATGTCTATTGTTCCAGCTACTTGGAAGGCTGGAGTGGAAGGACCACCTGAGCCCAGCAGGTCGAGGCTGCAGTGGCCATGAGTGTGCCACTGCACTCCAGCCTGAGTGACAGAGTGAGACTCCCACTCAAAAAAAAAAATAAAGAAAGACGCTGGCTTTTCACTGTATTGCTCTTTTTACCTTTTAGATTTTTACCATATGCATGTTTTTTATGTGAAAAGTGAATTTTAAAAATATACTAAGCAGAGTGCAGTCGCTGAGTCTCCCCTATATGAATCTGTGAAATGAGTAGTCTTTTTTTTGTTTGTTTTGAGTTGGAGTCTCACTCCGTCGCCCAGACTGGAGTGCAGTGGCCGCTCCCGGCCACCGCAGCCTCGACCTGCTGGGCTCCGGCGATCCTTCCGCCTCAGCCTTCCAAGTACCTGGAACCACAGGCGCGCGCTACCACGCCTGGCTAATTTTTTGATTTATTGTAGAGATAAGGTCTCACCACGTTGCCCAGGTGGATCTCGAACCCACGGGCTCAGGCAATCCACTCACCTCAGCCTCCCAAGGCACAGGATTACAGGCTGAGCCACCGAGTCCGGCTTAAATGAGTAGTCTTAAGTGTTGTATGAGTCAGGGTACTCTAGAGAAACAGAACCAATAGGCGATTTAGACATAGATATATAACTAAAATATATAACTAATAAAGGAATGAATAAATAAAGGTGGCTTTCTGACACTGATTGTTAAAGTATAGAATTTTGTTTTTAATTAAAAATCAAACCGGAAACACTTTTAGCTTGCCATATAGATGGAGAGAGAGTGAGAGAGAGAAATTTATTATGAGGGGTTGGCTCATGTGATTATGGAGGCTGAGAAATCCAATAATCTGCCATTCATAAGCTGGAGGTTCTATTCCAGTCTGAGTCCAAAGACCTGAGAACCAGGAAAGCCAGTGGTATAAGTCTCTCAATCCAAGTTCAGAGGCTAGATAACCAGGATCTCCTATGTCCAAGGGCAAAAGATGATGCCCCAGCCCAAGCAGAGAGTAAATTCACTTTTCTCCTTCTTGTTTTATTTGGGCCTGCCACAGATTGGATGATGCCTACCCATGTTGGTGAGGGCAAGTCTTCTTTTTATTTTTATTTTTTGTTTCTCTTTTTTTATTTTAAAATTGTGGGGTACAGTTACAGGTTAGATATACAAATATGCATTGTGCAGGTACTCTTGTTGATGAGGTATGCCCCCCCATCCCCAGACAGATATTCTTCTTCAGTCTACTGAGTCAAATGCTAATCTCCAGAAGCACCCTCACAGACATACCTGGAAACAATGTTTTACCAGCCATCTGGGCATCCCTTAGCCCAGTTAAGTTGACACATTAAAATTAACCATCACAAGCATGTTGTGAGCATTGGGGTTGTAAGACCATTTCATTGGTAGACTGAAAGTATGTGAGGTCTATTCCAAGGGTCTTGGGCAAGCTGATCCACACTGTGGTCATTAAGAAATTATGGACCACCAGTTCCTAGGGGCAAGGACTGTACCTCATTCATTTATCTCTAGGCTCTCTAGGTCTTGCACAATTTCTACCCCATAGATGGTGTTCATAGAGGCTCTTTGATTTATTCAGCAACCTCAGCCACCCAAAACACTGTCAGGAACTTGGAAGAACCAGAGGGACCTTTGAGCAGCCCAAATACATGTTCTAATTCCATGGACTGAAGTCTTATGCTCTTTTCATAGATGGATTTCTCAGGCTTTGTTGCCACATTTTATATACAAAACCATGCACGCACTCATCTGACTCTCTTGCTTTCAGCAAATTGGCAGTTGGGTGGAAGAGCAGAGAGCAGAGGCAGGGCTGCAGCCAAGACAGAAGACACTTTGTTCACGGGAAAAAGAAACACCACCTCTGAGCAGACAAATTACAGCAATTGTCTCTTTGGATGGATGAACTGAGATTTTCATCCTCCCTGGCCGGGTAAATTACAAAAAGGCCTGCAGAGCAGTGACTGGACTGCAGCTCCCATTTTCCCCCTATGTACAGAGCAGAGTTGGCACTGCTGAAACAAGGAATCACACATGAGGAGTCAAAAGCAGGAGCCATCGGGTATAGGACAGGGCTGCCCTCACCTGTTAACAGCTCTGCAGTTGTGTGTTTTGTGGCATGGTACATACCATCAGCTCCCATCAAGATTCACCAAGAAAACACTCAGAGGCAAGGTTTGGTGCTTAAAAGGGCAAGTTTTACATTCTAAGAAATTTATCTTATTCCTGAAGTGAAGATAGATGAGATGTTGATGCATTTTGAGAATGAGCTGCCTTCTGTTTCCATTTCCTGCCTCCGTGCAAACTTGGCCCCTGAGGGCTCTCGCCCACACTGGTGTGGTCAGAAGCCCCAAAGGACAGGAAATCGATGACAAAGGTCCACTGTGGGATTAGCAAGGGGGCAGCACAAAGCCTCCCCGGCACCTGCACAAGTATGTATAAACTCTGAATAAATGTTTGATGAGTGAACAAGAGAGTGAATGAACTAATAAAGGAATAAATGAACACAGAAGGAGTCTTCCTGACACTGGCTGTGAAAGCTTAGAATTTTGTTCTCAATTAAAAATCAACCCAGACACACCTTTATCTTTCCACAGGATATACACTTCTCTTTTAGTCTTTAGCTGTGATATTTCTTTTCTTTTGAGGCTGATTGATGTTCATTATTAGCTGATTCTACCTGGACAGAAGTTTGCCTATGTGTTCATTTTCTTTTACTAAGGCAGAGGGGGCTCTGTGAGGTTTGGAGAGGGAAAAGGAAGGGGTGCAGAGGACAAGGAAGGTGGCCATGATTCCATAACCCAGGGTGAGCTCTGAGTTCTATCCCTGGTTTCTTCCCTCATTGGCCATTTGGGTTTTGGCAATATTTTTCACCGTCATTCATTCATCAGACATTTATCTAAAATGTATATTCATTTTCCACTGAGTACAGTGCTGCCCTAGGTACTAGAATGTTGCAGCAAAGAAGACACACTAGGTCCCAGTATTTGTGGAGCTCATATTCTAATCAGCAGCCAAGAAAGCCAAGTATGAACAGGAAAATTTCTGATACTGAAAAATGCTATTAAAAAATCTAAGCATGTACTAGAATATGACTGGAAGGGCTATTTTAGACAAAGTGGTCAGGCAAAGGCATACAAAGGCCCTGAGGTATGATGGAGCTTGGCAAATTGGAACAACCCAAAGAGTGAGAGGAGAGAGAGAAAGAGAGAGGGAATGGGAACGAGAGAGAGAAAAAGGGAATAGGAATAGAAAGCAGAAGAGGTCCACTGAGGCCAGATCAGGCAAACTTGTAAGCAGTGGGGAGTTCACTAGAAGACCAAAGAAGCTGTTGGAAGACTTTAATCAGAGAATGGATTGTAGGGAGAAAGAATGAAAGTTGGGAGACTCATTGGAGGCACTGCATAATTCATGTAGGAGATGATTGAGGCTCAAGTGGGGGCAGTGGGTTGGAGAGGAGGTTATTATGACCATTCTCCATGCCCACACAGATAAGAGAAGGGACCTGGGAACCCCAGCCCCCTGGGTCCCATTTGGAAAGCTTCTCTTGGCCTCGTCCCACCACTGGATTTGGAGTCAGGACTTGAATCTGCCATGTGTCCAGCTGCCTGTCTACCCTATGCAGTGGCTCTGATCATACTATGTTGCAATTTTCAGCTCCTTCTCTTAGACTAGGAATGCCCCAAGCTCTGCCACAGTCTCTCACTTTAATGAAATTCTAATTTTCGTGTTTGAATTTTCATAGTTCATTCAAATTTCAACCTTACAAAACATGCCAGGGAGCATTTCTGGAGAGAACGGCATGGATGGTTGACACATTCGTCTCTTTAGTGGAGTTTTGGGTCCCTGATCTCCACGCCCAGTCCTGTGTCTCAAGGGTGTCATTCAGTAGTCTGACACTCTGCCTGGTGCTTTTGGGTGCACCATCTCAAAAAGAAGGTGACTGAAGTTCAGAGATACCACCAATGGGTCACTCGGGCCAAGGGTAGGAGTGCTGGACTCAAACTCAATTATTTCGACTCCAGTAGGGCACCCCATGGCACAGCATGGGTCAGCCTCTCAGCTCAGCTGTCCCAGTGCCCAGGGAGGGGAAAGAGAGGGATTCGTTTAATTTTTTTTCCCTGATTTTAAAAGTTACACAATGCTCTGAAGTTGAGTGATGGACTCACAGATCTTCATTTAATAATTATGCTTCACAACTTACATATGTGTATATGTTAGCTCTCTCCTTTTGTGTGTACCATCTGTTGCACAGTAAAAGATAAAGTTAAATGTACTTAAATCCAAAAATGTAGAAATGTATTAAAATTGCCAGTAACCTCGGATGTGATTTTTTTTTTGTAGTTTAGTATGTATCATTAAAAGATGAGAGACTTACACACATACACACACACAAATAAGTATAAGTAAAACTGGAGAAATCTGAATAAAATTGTGTCAACATCAATATCCTGGTTATGATATTGCACTATAGTTTTGCAAAATGTTATCGTTTGGGGAAAACTAGGTAAAGGGGACACAAGATCTCTCTGTATTATTTTCTATGACTGCATATAAATCTACAATTATCACAAAATTAAAATTTAATTTTAAAAAAAGATAAGGGCCGGGCTCGATGACTCAGCCTGTAGTTCCCGCTACTTGGAAGGCTGAGGCAGAAGGATCGCCAGAGCCCAGAAGGTCGACGCTGGGGTGGCTGTGAGTGTGCCACTGCACTCCAGCCTGGGCAACAGAGTGAGACTCCAACTCAAAAAAAAAAAAAAGATAATTACACTTTTTTCAGACCTAGCTACAATACTTTTATCACTCTCTCCCAAAATTTCTGCAGTGTTCAAATATCCAATTGTAATAGAGGCAATTATAATGGTTTTGCAAATGTTTGAGTTGAGATCCAAACAAGGTTTGGCAACAGAGTGAGACTCCAACTGTTGTAGAGATGAGATCTTGCCAAGTTGCCTAAGCCATTCTCAAACCCTTGGGCTCAGGCAATCCTCTTGCCTCTGCCTCCTGGGATTACAGGTGTGAGCCACCGTGCCTGGACTGTTTCAGTTTCTCATAAATTTTAGAATCTACTTATATGTATCTGCAAAAGAAATCCTACTGATATTTTTGTTGAAATTACATTAAATCTGTAAATTAGTTTGGGAAGAATCGACATCTTAACTAGATTGGATCTTCCAAACCACGAACACAGTATGTCTTTCCATGTATTTAAGTCTTCTCTGATTTTTATTTAATCAACATTTTGTAGTTTTCATCATACAGATCGTATGCATGTTTTGTTAGCTGTGTCCCTAAGTATTTTTTTTTTAATTTGGAACTATTGTTAATGGTATTGTGTTTCAAACTTTTGTTTCTAATTGTTCATTGTAAGTATATAGAAATATGGCTGACTGTTGTATGTTGACCTTGTATCTTGTGACCCTGCTAAACTCACTTACCAGTTCCAGATTTTTTTGTGGATTCTTTGGGATTGTCTATGTAGACCTGTCACCTGCGAATAGGATCATACTTTTAGCAAATAGTTTTATCTCTTTCTTTACAATCGGTATATATTATTACATAGGCTAGAATTTTCGATATCATATGGACTAGGAGTGGTGAGAGTAGATGCCCATGCTTTTTCCTGTTCTTTGAGGGGAAACATTCAGCTAAGTATGTTAGCAATATGGTTGTTGTGTCCTTTTTCAGATTAATAAAGTTCCCTTATGGCCCTGATTTGCTGTAGGTTTTTTTTTAATCATTAATGCGTGTTAAAATTTGTTGTGTTTTTACTGCATCAATTGATAGAATTTTTTTTATCTTTAATATGATGAATTACATTGATTTAGTTTCTTTTTTTTGTTTGTTTGTTTGTTTTGAGTTGGAGTCTCACACTGTCACCCAGACTGGAGTGCAGTGGTCGCTCCCAGCCACCGCAGCCTCGACCTGCTGGGCTCCAGCGATCCTTCCGCTCAGCCTTCCAAGTAGCTGGAACTACAGGCGTGCGCTATCACACCCGGCTAATTTTTTTGATTTATTGTAGAGATGAGGTCTCGCCAAGTTGCCCAGTTGGGTCTTGAACCCGCGGGCTCAGGCAATTCACTCACCTCAGTCTCCCAAAGCACTGGGATTACAGGCTAAGCCACTGAGCCCAGCTATTTGGTTTCAAATATTGGACCAGGCTTGCGTCCCTGGGGTAAATCCATCAAGTTGTTGTGCATTATTCTTTTTATATATTAGTGGACTTGGTTTGCTAATATTCTGTTGAGGATTTTTTAAAAATCTGTTTTCTTGTATTATTTTTGTCTGGTTTTGGTATCAGGGTAGTGTTGGACTCATAAAATGAATGTTCTCTCCTCTTATAGTTTATGGGCCAATTGATTATTTAGAAAGGTGTTGTTTAATACCCAAGAATTTGGAGACTTTTAAAGTTATCTTTATTGGTTTCAAGTTTAATTTTGTTATGGCCAGCAAACCTATTTTGTATGACTTCAATTATTTTAAATTTGTTGAAGTTTGTTTTATGACCCAAGATATGGTTTATCTTGGTGAATGTTTTATGTGCACCTGAAAAGAATCTGTATGCTGCTATTGTTGTATATAGTGTCCTGTAAATACCAGTTAGATTCGATTCGTTGATGATATTATTCTGTTTTATGTCTGTGATGATCCTCTATCTACTTGTTCTATCAATTACTGAAAGAAGACTGTTAAAATTTCCAACTGTAATTATGAATTTACCCACTTATCCTTTAGTTCTTTTCATTTTTCCTTCATGTATTTTGAAACCCTATTGTTAGATGCATAAATATCTAGGATTATTATATCTTCTTTGTAAATTGACCCTTTTATCATTATATACATCCCTCTTTATTCATGGCAATTTTCCTTGCTCTGAAGTCTGCTTTCTTTCATATTAATATAGCCACCTCAGCTTTTCTTTTGTTTAGTGTTTACATGAAGTGAGTTTATTGTAGAAAGCATGGAGTTGGTTCCTTTTCCCTTTATTATCCATTCTGACAACCTCTGTCTAATTGGTATGTTTAGCCATTTACAGTTAATATAAGTATTGATATGATTGGATTTAGGTCTACCATTTTATGATTTATTTATTCTGGTTTTTGTTGTTGTTGTTGTTGTTCCTCCAGTAGAGGGAAAAAGCAGTAGGGATTATTTCCATGCCCTTGGGATCACAGTTCCTTTAGTCAGAGAGAAGAGTTTTCCTTCCTCAGAATTTTAGGCACCTGCATGGCCTCTGTCTTCATCATTGCTGCTGTTGCTGCAAACACAGAATTGCCTGGGGATACAGCAGGAAAAAACAGAAAAGAGGGAATTCCCCCATCTCTCTAGTCTTTAAAGAGCCTTTCTTCTGCTTCTCAGGCCAGAAAAAGAGGCTTTTCTTTAACCCCTACCTGCCTTCAGTGTGCACTTCTGTGTGTCAGGCTGGCTTTGTGTCCAGGCCAATGTATAACAGAGGAGAAAAGAACAGAAAACTCATTGCCAAATTATTTTTCCTTTGAGTTTTAGTTTCCTTCCACATTTTGCCTGCTACCATTTACTCTTCAGGTTCCTCTGCGATCCATGCATACTATCTATCCAGAGTTTTTAGTTGTACTTAGTGGGAGAGTTACAGTGGCATGTACTTACTCCATCTTAGCCAGAACCAGAACCTCCAATGTCACACTTTGATGTTTGTTTTTCCTGACTTTTAAAAATGCAAATATGCAAATTTAGAAACATACTTTTAAAAATTTATTTTAGAACTGTGTTAACTATTTTATTACCTACTGTTCAAAATGAATACTTTGGAAAAATCTTCTGAATTCGGGAAATATAGAAAATATAGATATACATCATTATTTTATGACTACATAGTATCCCACTGCACAGATTAATCCCTTTAATTGATCATCTATAATTTACCCTTAAGTTTCTTCTGGTTCTTCTCCATTATTAAAAATGTTTAGACCGGGCTTGGTGGCTCAGCCTGTAATTCCAGCACTTTGGGAGGCCGAGGCGAGTATATTGCCTGAGCCCATGGGTTCAAGACCAGCCCGGGCAACTTGGTGAGACCTCCTCTCTACAATAAATAAAAAATTAGCCGGGCATGGTAGCATGCACCTGTAGTTCTGGCTACTTGGAAGACTGAGGCAGAAGGATCACTGGAGCCCAGCAGGTCAATGCTGGGGTGGCTGTGAGCATGCCACTGCCCTTTAGACTGGGCAACAGAGTGAGACTCCAACTCAAAAAAAAAAAAAATGTCTAATGAAAATCGTTATACATATCCTTTATCTACTTATCCAATATTTTTCTTAGGATAAGTTCCTAAAAGTGGAATCGCTTTGACAGAGAGTGTGAACATTTTAAATTTGTATATTTACTGCCCAGCTGCTCTCCAATTTCCTTTCTCAACAGCTATGTATAATGGTAATTTTCCTCAGGTCCTCACCAACATTGGATGCCATTATCTTTTCTAATATTTACTAATGGCATCTCATATTTTAATATTTGTTTCTATGATTATCAATAAACAAATTATAATACATTATAATTTCAATATATTACTGGATTCAATTAGTTGATATTTATTTTAAAATTTTATATCAATATTTATAGGTAAGCCTGATGCATTTTTTTGGTAAAATAGGTGTTAAATATTTGCCCTTTTTTTGGCCAGGCTCTGTAGCTCAGCCTGAAATCCCAGCACTTTGGGAGGCCAGTGGCGAGTGGATTGCCTAAACCTGCAGGTTCGAGACCAGCTCTGGCAACTTGGTGAGACCTCATCTCTACAATAAATCAAAAATTAGCTGGGCATGGTAGTATGCACCTGTAGTTCCGGCTACTTGGAAGGCCGAGGCGAATCACTGGAGCCCAGCAGGTCAACACTGGAGTGGCTGTAAGTATGCCACTGCACTCCAGCATGGGCGACAGAGTGAGACTCCAACTTAAAAAAAAAAATTGCCTTTTTAAACATTTGAAAATATACAATCCAGTGGCATTAAGTATATTCACAGCATTATGCAACCATCACTACTATCCATTTCATCATCTCTATACCCATTACACAATAGCGTGCCATTCCTCCTGCCCCCGCCCCTGGTAGCTTCTGTTATACTTGCTATCTTTATGAGTTTGCCTATTCTAGGTACCTCAGATAAGGACATATAAAGGACAACATTTGGCCTTTTATGTCTGATTCATGTTAATCAGCATAATGCTTTCAAGGCTCATCCATGATGTAGCATGTATCAGAATTTTGTTAATAACTTTCCACTATATACATATATACATATATTTTGTTATTCATTCATAGTTGTCCTATTGGTGGGCACTTGGGTTGTTTTTACCTTTTCACTATTTTGAATAATGCTACTACAAACATTGTTGCCCAAGTATCTGTTTGAATTCCTATTTTCAATTGTTTTAGGTATTATCTAAAAGTAGAATTGCTAGATCACATGGTAATTGTTTAACTTTTTGAGGAACCGCCATACTGTTCTCCACAGCAGCTATACCATTTTGAGTTCCCATCAATGTAACACAAAGGCTTCAATTTCTCCACATCTTCACCAAACACTTGTTGTTTTCTATTTTTTCTTTGTTTTTGTTCGTTTGTTTTTGTTTTTATAACAGTTATCCCAATGAGTAGGAATACTTGATCTATTTCTTTAAATGACCTTTCTAAGATTTTGGCATCAGGATTAAGCTGGTTTTGTCCAATCAACTGAGAAACTTTCTTTCTTCTTCTATGTTTTGAGTAAATTTTCTTTACTCTGCAGGTTTGAAAGAGCTTGTTAGAGGAACCATCTGAAACAGACACCACTTTTTTAGAGCTAGTTCTTTGACAACATTTTCTATTTCCTTACTGGCTACTAATATAAGCAGTTTTTCTCACTCTCCTAGAGTCTTTTGGGTAGATAGCCACGTAAGATATAGAGGACTCAGGTTTTCTTTTTTTCTATAAATAAATACATACGACATTTATCATTTCCAATATTGTCTCTTTGTTCTCTCTTTTTAGGTGAACTTCCCCAATGATATGTTTGTTTATTTGTTTGTTTTCTTTCCAAAGCACAAGCTCTTAGACTTGTTTGGAGTTTCTCTGCTTTCCAGCCATTGGGTTTATTGCCCCAGGGAGTAGCCTTTGGGAATATCTCACAGTAAGGCAGCCTGAGGTCATGACTGAGGGCAGGGCTGTAGAGTCAGATGATCTGAGTTCAGGTCCTCGTTCTCTTACTAGCTATTTGACCTTGAATAGTTACTTATCTTCTCTGTGTTTCAGTTTCCCCATCTGTAGAATGGGGAGGAGACATTACCTATTCCATAAGCTTAATATTAATATTAAAGAGTTGGTATTTTTTAAGTGCTTAGAAATGTGCCTGGCACATAGTAAGCACCATATACATAATTCTTAAATAAATCTGGATTTCCCTCCAGTGTGCTAGAAGCCTAGGCCCCCTAGGAATTTCTCCATTTCCCAAATATGCTTTCTGTACCTTCCCTCCACTTATACTAACTAACTGCCTCTTATTTTGCAGAACCACCTTTGTGTAGAAAAACAACCACTGTGCTTTCCATCCTGCTGCCTAAGACAACCACATCCTCCTCACAGATCCCCAGGCTCCCATGGAGAGCTCAGGTCAGTATAAAGTGGGGAGAGGGCTCTAGCAGGCCTGGCTGCTGGAGTAGGGAAGGTTTCGCTTGTGGGTGAGGGTGCCTCCAGGGCTGACAGGTCCCTCTGCACCCAGCCATGCTGCGAGATCTCAATTCAGCCACCCAAATGTGAGAGTATCTTAGAGATGGACATCCATGTGTTTGTATGAGACCCCAACTGCTTGCAGGTTACTGAGTCGGACAATGGGAATGATGATAAGAATAGCCAAGACTTATTACCAAACACTTGCCATTATTTAACAAAAACCGATATGGCACTTCCAGGAAAGTAAGGATGAAAGCACTTGACCAATATTAGCTCATTTAATCTTCATAACAACCCCATAAGATAGGTATTATTACTCTCATTTCACAGAAGAGGAAACAGAGGCATGGCAAGTACAGGTACTTTTTCAACAGTCACATAGATACTGTATGATCAAATCAGGATTGGAGCCTGACAATCTAGCTCTAACATCTAGACTCTTAATGATTTCACTATGGACTGCCTCACATAAATGCCAGAAGGATTCTGTAAGGTAAAGGTATAACTATGATTATCTTTTTTTTTCCTGAAAAGGAAGCTGAGGTTTACAGAGGTTAGGTAATTTGCTCAAAGCCACACAGCTAGTAAGTGGCAAATCCAGGACTAGAAGCCAGCCTGGCTGATTCCAAAGCCTAGACTCTTCATCCTATATCAACCTGGGACAAAGGAAAGATGACCCTTTTCCCCAACATGTGCATCCTCTAATGATCACCCAGCAAGTCAAAGACCACCAGGCAGAGACTCAAATGTACTTGAAGATCCTTGTCCTGGAGAGGGAAGGGGACTCTCTAGGCAGGGTCAGCTGTCCGCTTATTAACATTCCAATGACACGGATTCTTTTCACATCCCGTCCATCCTCAGAGTGACTTGTCCCATCAGAAGAAGCTCTACTGAGTCGGACAAGCCCAGTGAATCCTGGTGTTGCAATGGGCCAGGTTGTCTATTATCAGTTGGGGTTTTGGAGGTTTGGGATGGGAGGCTAGGGGTGAGGCAGCGAAAATCTCCTAAATACAGTTAAGTGCTACAAAGTGATGTTTCTGACAATGATGGACCTGATATAAGACAGTGGTCCCATAAGATTATAATACTGTATTTTTACGGTACCTTTTCTATGGTTTGATATGTTTAGATACTCAAATACCTATCATGTGTTACAATTGCCTACATTACTCAGTACAGTGACATGCTATATAGGTTTGTAGCCTAAGAGCAATAGGCTGTATCATACATCCTAGGTGTGTAATGGACGATACCATCTAGGTTCACGTCAGTACACTCTATGATATTGGCACAACAATGAAATTGGCTAACTATGCATTTCTCAAAATATATCCCCTAATGACACATGTTGGTTTTTCAGAAAACTTACTTTACTTAACTATAACATTAAATATATGTCATGCTTTCTTTTAGGAAGAGAACCCCTATAACAAATCTGCACATGTACCCCCAGAATCTAAAATAAAAATTTTTTAGAAAGGAAGAGAAGTATACCAATAAAGGTTCTTGGATACAAGCAATAGAAATTAATACAATATGGCTAATTTAAGTTTCAAAAAAATATATGCCCAAGCATTGAAGGACATTAGACATCAGAAAGGGGGGAAGACAGGGCAGACTTGCCAGAGAGAGAGAGAGAGAGAGAGAGAGAGAAGAGAGAGAGAGAAATTTGGTTCTTGGTCAGCTTGGTCCTGTGCTCACACTGAGGCTGGATCAAAGTAGGGCACCAGGGTTGCAGTCCCACCAAGATGGCAATGAGCAGGGAGGGACACTGGGGCACATGAAACCACTGACATCTGTGCCCAAAAGTATGATACATAACCCTCAAATCCAATGGGTGTAAGGAAACATCCCACAATTAGGATGCTTGCCTGACAGGCTCCAGAGCTGCTTGGCCAGGCTTACATGATCCATAGGGATATAGGGGGCTGTTTTGGAGGACGTTCTTGTGCTCTGGCAAAGGTGGCTCAGGAGACCTTTACTGTGCCATTCAAAGGCAAAGGGTTCAGTGCTTAGTGCCCTCATTTGGTCTTTGCCACCACTGGTAAGCTATGTCCCAACCAGCCTGGTCTTCCTTATTCCCTAGAACCCCATAACCCTCTGCCCTCACAGTCTTCGGGACTCCAACCTCCATCCTTGGGTTAAGCCACTCTCCTCTTTAACTAAAAGCATCAGCTTTCATCCTTCACCCCTTTTAGACAATCCAGCTCAATTGGCTCAATCAACTAGCCAGGGGCCTCAAGTGTCTCCAGGGGCCAGGTAGGGGCTGTAAATGAGTGACACTAGGAGAAGCTGGTGATGAACTAGAGAAGCTGTACCCATCCCAAGGGTACAGCTGCTCCCAAGCCCCAGTCAATTGCCTCATGTGAGAAGAATGCAGGCGCAGTGTCAACAGATTTTCAGATTTTCAAGAGATGCCAGAAAACTAGCCTTTCATGCAAAATCTCCTGATTTGTAAATGTTGACAGCTGATTCATTGTGTGTGTTTTTAAGACACTACACAAACCCAAACAAAACACATCTGCAAGCCAGATGTGAACCAAAGCCTGAGAATTTGTTCCAGCTGCCCAGACTTTTGAAAATAAAGCTTATTTGAAGTTATCTCCCAGAGCTACTGGCAGCTTCTCTGTTTTTCTGTGAAACATAAAAACTTAACTTCCTTTGCAAAGCAGGGGCACCTTGGTCTCAGAAGACAAGGCTCGGCTGCCATTCTAATGAGGATGAAGAGAGGAAATCATGGTTATCACAGTGTTAAGACTTTCTCTGTGTGCACTCTGAGCAGAAGAAAGTGAGAGAGAGTGAGAAAGGGAGGGAAGGAGGGAGGGAGGGAGGCAGGGAGGAAGAAGGAAGGAGGAGGGGGAGGAGAGAAGGAAAGAAGGGGAATGGAGCGGGGAGGGAAGAGAAATAAGACATAACACAAACTAGTTTTCTAAGAACTCATCCTGCATTAACTCGTTACATCTTCATGCAAGATGGAAATGCGTAGATGAAAGGACAGTATGTGACCAGCATTCACTTCCAGTTAAATTGTTTCCTTAGCCGGGCTCGGTGGCTCAGCCTGTAATCCCGCGCTTTGGGAGGCTGAGGTGAGTGGATTGCCTGAGCCCACGGGTTCGAGACCTGCCTGGGCAACTTGGCGAGACCTCATCTCTACAATAAATCAAAAAAAAAATTAGCCGGGCGTGGTAGCGCGCGCCTATAGTTCCAGCTACTTGGAAGCCTGAGGCGAAGGATCGCCGGAGTCCAGTGGGTCGAGGCTGCGGTGGCCGGGAGTGGCCACTGCACTCCAGTATGGGTGACAGAGTGAGTCTCCAACTCAAAAAATAAAAATAAAAATAAATAAATTGTTTCCTTGCCAGTTTGAGGAGATGCTGCACTGCCCAGCAGAGGGGTCAGATGTGGCCTGCCCTCTCTCAGCTTGCAGGAGACTCAGGATTAGACCTTACCAGGGACAAGTGTCTCATAGGGGACAAGTGAGAGCCAGGAGGAAAGTGGGGGCTTTGTTGGTGCCAGGTGGGCCCCATAGGCTTTCCATGGGCCCATGGAGGGGCCGGACAATGAGTATCAGGGCAAATGTTAGCTTGGCCTAAATACATTTTAAATCTTGGGCTACAATCTACTGATTTTTAGATCTGTGATCTCTATCCTACTTAATTCCAAAGAAATCTGAGGCAATTAGGATATATATTAAATAGAACATAAAGCAGGAACACCAAAGAGGACCCAAGAAGGGAGATCCTTGTCACCTGAGATGAGCTGGTTTTTGAGGCTGGACCCTGATTTGGCTGTAAGTTTCCTGATAGCCACGTCAAAGGGGAACCTCTGAAGCATGTGGTTTGTGTTGTCTGACAACTTGAGAATACACACTTGCCTATAAAGGCAAACTCTTTTTTTTTTTTTTTAGTTGGAGTCTCACTCTGTCGCCCAGACTGGAGTGCAGTGGCCGCTTCCGGCCACCGCAGCCTCGACCTGCTGGGCTCCCGCGATCCTTCCGCCTCAGCCTTCCCAGTAGCCGGAACTACAGGCGCATGCTACCACGCCCGACTAATTTTTGTGATTTATTGTAGAGGTGAGGTTTCGCCTGCCCAGGCGGGTCTCACACCCCCGGGCTCAGGCAATCCACTCACCTCAGCCTCCCAAGGCGCGGGATTACAGGCTGAGCCACCGAGCCCGGCTTAAACCATTTCTTTAGTACAAATCAGCTGAAGTTGTAGAAATACAATCTGAGGCCGGGCGCAGTGGCTCACGCCTATAATCCCAGCACTTGGGGAGGCCGAGGTGAGAGGATTGCTTGAGCCCATGGGTTCAAGACCAGCCTGGGCAAGTTGGAGAGACTGCATCTCTACAATAAATCAAAAAATGAGTTGGGTGTGATGGTACACGCCTGTAGTTCTAGCTAATTGGAAGGCTGAGGTGGAAAGATTGCCTCAGCCCAGCAAGTTGAGGCTACAGTGGCCGTGAGCATGCCAGTGCACTCCAGCCTGGGTGACAGCAAGACTCCAACTTGGATAAGTAAATAAGTAAATAAATAAAAACTCAAGATCAAAAAAAAAAAAAGCAAAAGAAATGGTTTAGGTGCTAGGTGGAAAGATGAATAATTTTGGAGTACAAGTCACTGTGGAGGAGGGCAAATTTGGCTACCATCCCTGACAAAACCAATTGACAATATGTTGGCTTATTCATGGTTGTAGTAAGCAATATGTAATGAGAAGTTATAGCTGGGTTAACAGTGAAACCCCACAATCTTTATATCAATGTATGTTAACCATTTTCTTTTTTTTTTTTTTTAATTGAGACAAGGTCTCACTCCATCTCCCAGGCTGGAGAGCAGTGGTATGACAGCTCATTGTAGCCTCCAACTCCTGTGCTCAAGCAATCCTTCCACTTTAGCCTCCCAAGTAACTGGGATTACAGGTGCAAGTCACAACACCAAGCTCCACTGCCTACTTCTAATTGACCAAACTCGGGGGAGGGAGATTCTTCATATCAGATTTTTCTGGGATAAGTTTTGAGTTCTGTGTTGCCTTCCCCCTACACTCCCAACCACCCTGCCTGCTGTCTCTCTTGCTGACTATCCAGTTTGTGCCAGTGAAACAAAAATGCTAAACCTCCCAAAATGCAATTACAAAAATAAATCTGCTTCATGAGAAAGCACTCACATACAACAAAATCTACATTTTGTCTTGTTTCTTTTTTTATCTTTCGTGTCTTACTCCCTTCATATCATTACAAATGGTTTCATTAAAAACACAACTTTGATTATGGTAAATTTGTGTTACTTTGAAACTCCTAAAAAGCAACTATTGATGACTTCCTAGCCTTACAACAATTAGTTGATCTTACACCAACTACTTGATATATGACTTATGAATTATATGCACCACTTTTCATCCTAATCCACTAGGCACCAACTTTCAAAGGTTTTATCATGTTTCCTCAGTTGTATCTGAACCATAAACATGATCAAATCAACTGAAGATACCAGTCTGATCTAAAGTAACACAGAAAGTAAACATGTTGACAAAATGGTGTTATTGTGTAAGGCAGATGTCTTTATATCTAAATAGAAAAATTTTTGTAAAAACCTCAGTTTTGATTTTCAGGGGTATCAGTCCTAGTTTAGGATCAAAACTGAAAGAACTCAAATACAAACCATGCAATAACCCTAAATTGTGTAGAATTACCCAGCATTTGTTGCCTCTTTATATGGTAAGGCCACCTGGATTTCATCTTGTGGGAAATCATCATTAGTCAATGTATTCAGCCACAGTCACCTCACTTTCTGGAGCTTCATGAACGAGCACAGTCACAAATCCTCTGACTTGTCAAGTATATTCCAATTTACCTCACCACGGAGATTGGTTAAATATGGGCATATGGTCCAAGGTCAACTTAGAATAAAATAGAAATATTTTATTCTAATTTCAAACTATCAGGGAGGAAAAATCATCATTTTTGTTTGTATTTTCCTACTGGATTTATTATTTGTATTTTATTTGCTGTATACTATAATGTTTTGACAGCTTAATAACCTTTCTGGCTGGGGAGAGAAACTGCATTTTGCAGTACTAGTCAATTCCTAGAGATACCAAAAAGCTCAGCCAGTAGCATGCCTTTGATAGGCAAATCAACTAATTGAGAGCCAAACTTTCTGTATCTGACCCATACGTCCTAGAAGGCAATACTCTTCTGCCTTAATCATGCCAGGGCTAGGTGCCAAGCAACGAGGGATCTCCCCTTTAGCTTAGAGCCTGCTGAAAGTATTCAAACTAGTCAATTTTTAACTGTTTAACCTCCTTGCCTTGCCTCTCCTGCAGAGACTCCCATAAAGGCTGTGGCCTGGTCTCATCCCTATCCCTGCCTGTTCTGCCTTCTGACCCTCACTGGTGCTTTCCCATGTAGCCCTACATTGCTTGCTGGGCCTCCTGTTTCTAGGAACTGTGATTACAATAAACTTTGTTTTCCTGAGCCTCTCCTGCTTCTCTTTTGGTGACTGCACCTAACTGTGTCATAAAAGAACACAGAACACTGGGTTTGCTGAACAATACAACAGTCTGAAAATTTGGGTGATTATATCATCTCCTAATACTCAGCCAATGAAATAAAAAATAAATTCCAGAAGCATAAATGGAGTCTTTAACTTTTGATTAAGCTAGGCCTGAAGTTTGGAGCCATGATTTGAATTCTACATACAATTATCAGAGCCAACAAATGAGCACAGTCACAACTTTTTATTACTTACTTTTGGTTTACACCAGTTTTAGTTGGGTATTTGGTGAGTTAATCACCAAAAGATTTAGAAGTTGCAGGTTGGTACAAAAAAAAAAAAAAGAGGCCAAATGAAACAAAACAGAGAGCTACTTCAAAATAAAGATCTAGGAGTTTAAAAAGAGGAGAAATAATATAACACAAGAATGTATAACAAGTCAGTATCAGCACAAATCTTAGAAAAAAAGTTTACCTCTGAAGACTGGTATCCTTATAAGAAGATGAATTGACATCAGAGATCTTGCTGCACATTTACAAAAGAAAGGCCATGTGAGGACACAGCAGGAACACAGCCTTCTGCAAGCCAGGAAGAAAGGCCTCACAAGAAACCAACCCTGCTAACACCTTGATCTTGGATTTCTAGCCTTCAGAACTGTGAGGAAATAAATTTGTTTTGATTAAACGCCCAGTCTGAGGTATTTTGCTATGGCAGTTCTATCTAATACAACCTCCAATTTGGTAAAATGAGAACATACTCATAGAAACACTGATAATGAAATCACATTTCAAAATTTTTATTCTTTTTGCATGTCTTCTTATACAGTAAAATATGCCATTTTAATTTATGATGTATTTCTATAAATAAACAAACAAGGCTATCAAGTAGTTATTATGGGAAAAGATTTTTAAAACATAAAAATTTAATTGACTAGAATTGTTTCAAAATTTTAAAAAATTCTATTGTTCATAAATCTATATTTACTAAACAGAATTGAACACAACATTTTAATATAGTTCACATTTTCATTTTATGAATTCATATTAGTACTCTTAGCTTTTGGTGGATTGAAGGATTCACTCACTCATTAATTCATTTTCTCAGTACCTGTTTATCATATGTATATAAAATAGTGTGGTGGTGGTGTAATCATTAGGGCTATTTATTGAGTTTTTCTAGAATTCTGCCTTTCTGGGCACTTACCTTAATTGTACTTAGCCTGCTTTTTGCTTAAGAGTAAACCCATTACTTAAGGGACACTTGGTCCCTTAAGTAAAGCAGTTGATGTGCATAGTCACTTTCAGGCAAGAGCATTTAACTGCGTTTTGAGACTCTCAAAAGATCTCTTTTCCTTTTGCCAGCTCACTAGCAAAATTTGAGATAGTGGCTGTTCCTTCAGTCTGGCTCCCCAAAGAGAAGACATGAAGCATCCTCAGCTGATAGTGATGAATATGAAGCATGAATGAGAAACAAACATTTGTTATAAGCCACTAAAGTTGTGGGCCTGTTGTTACCACATCAAATTTAATCAACCCTGACTGATATGAGTGTAGTGAAATACCCTGAGATAAGACTTGGCCCCTGGAATTAAAAAACTGTAGTTTGGTAGAATGACTGAGGAACAACCTGTAAAAAACAGCACATTAAATGGAAGTGATCTAAAAATTCTGTGTTTATGGAGATTGTAAAGGGAAATACCGTATTCATTCTGACTGGGAATACTAGGCAGAGCTATACACACATACAGAATTTAACTTGAATCTATAAAAAAAATTAGTAAGATTTTCATAGGCTGAGAACGTGTACAAAAGATATTATGAATTCCAAACCGTAGAAACAGCAATAGTACAGTCATGGAGGTAAGCGAGCACACGAGCAGCATATTATAAATTATTGTAGGAAATGTGCAACTTGATATGAGGGCCCTTGATATAGGCCCTTGAACATTACCAAAGAATATGGACATTTTTAAAACTAAATTTCTCAAAGTAGTTTCTTTCTCATTTCAATTTTTTACGTTTAGTTCTATAACTAATTTGGAATTAATTCTTTATGTGGTATAAACTGAGGTTTAAGTTTCATTTTTTCCCTACTACCAATGTCCAATTGAACCAGAATCACTTAGAGAAAAAAGTTTCCCCCCAATGTTCCAAAATGCTATTTTATTTTTTTGTTATAAATCAAAAGTCTGTATATAAAGGAATGCAATTCTGGACTTTCCATTCTGTTTATTTTTCTATTTTTTTTCACCAATATTGCAGCATATTAATTATTGTAACTTATTATGTAATAAGTTTTGATATATAATAATTCCTCTCAATTCTTTCTTATTTAAGATCATCTAAGCTAGTCTTGGTTTTTGAATTTCTAAAAACAGTTTTGAGTTAGCTTGTCCCTTAACACAATGAAACTAGTTTTGATCAGGACTGCACTGAACTGATATATCAATTTGGTGATGATTGATATCATTAGGCTTCCAATCTGTAAACATGACATGTCCCCATTTTCTCAGGTCTTCTTTCTTTTAAAGATGTTTTTATAATATATGTACATTTATTAGATTACTGGTAATTTAATGTTTTTAATTTTACATCAATTGTATCATTTTTTAACATTTCATTTTTAATTGGTGCCAATGTATTAAAAATATATTTATTTACATTAACCTTATATCTAGCAACTTGTTAGTTTCTTACATATTATAAAAATCTACTTATAAATTCTTTGGGCTATTTTTGTTTTGGATTTTTAATATTGTTTTTTAAAAATAAGAATTGTTTTTGCTCTTCCAACTTACATTTCAATTCTTTTTCTAGTCTTATTTTACTGACTAGCACCTCTATTATAATGTTGAAAAAAAAAGTAGTGAGAGTTTCCATTTCAGTTCAGAAAAAAGCTTTAAATAATATAATGCTAATCATAATATTTACTACATGTTTGGCTAGATACTTTTGTCAGACTAAAGAATTTAGTTTAGTTTAGTTTTGTTTTGTTTTTTTGAGTCGGAGTTTCACTCTGTCGCCCAGACTGGAGTGCAGTGGCCACTCCCGGCCACCGCAGCCTCGACTCACTGGGCTCCGGTGATCCTTCCGCCTCAGCCTTCCGAGTTGCTGGAACTACAGGCGCGCGCTACCACGCCCGGCTGATTTTTTGATTTATTGTAGAGATGAGGTCTCGCCAAGTTGCCCAGGCGGGTCTCGAACCCGCGGGCTCAGGCAATCCACTCACCTCAGCCTCCCAAGGCGCGGATTACAGGCTGAGCCACCAAGCCCGGCTAAAGAATTTAGTTTTATGACAACTTGGCTAACTTTATAACAAGCAAGAACTATACAATATAGGCAAGATTTTAGATCACGGATATTAAATTTTATCATGTGTATTTTTCTTTATCAAGATGACTATAAGATTATTCTGTAATCTATAAAGTGGTAAATTACATGAACTGAATTTTTAAAATGTTAAACCCAATTTGATAGTGCTATGCTATTTTTTCATATAACCCAATTTGTTTACTAATATTTTAAGATTTTACATTTATGTTCTTGAGAGAGGTAGTTCTATAACTTTCCTTTTATTTTTGTAATAACCAAAAATGGCTGAGTATCAAGTTTACAATACTCTCAAAAACAAAATGAAAAATATCTTCTCTTTTTCTATCTTCTTGAAAAAACTTTCTAGGATTGATCCTACTGCTTTCATAAATATTTGGTAGAAATGTATTGGAATAAACTGAATCATAATATCTTATCATTTTATTACATTTTATACTTATCATTTTATAGGAACTGTCATTATCTCATCATTTTCCCCTCAATATATCTACTTGAGCCTCTTCTTCCTTGTGCTTTCATCAGCATTAAAGGTGTTTAGAATTTTATTAGTCTTTTCCAAAAAATCAACTTTCAGCTTTGTTGAGTTTCTCTATTGCATGTTTGCTTTTCTAGTTTATTAAATTTTGCTTTCTTTGTTCCTCCCTTTTATGTGATTTAGGTTTGGTTTTTGTCTAATGCTTGAGACAAATTTAGATCATGTTTATGGCCTCTAATATATGAATTTATGAACATAAATTTCCCTCAGACCACAGTTTTAGCTGTGTCTCACAAGTTTTACATGTAGTTTTTTTGTTTTGGGGGGTGTTTTTGAGTCAGCGTCTCACTCTGTCATCCAGGCTGGAGTGCAGTGGCACGCTCACCGCCACCACAGCCTCAACCTGCTGGGCTCAGGCGATCCTTCCACCTCAGCCTTCCAAGTAGCTGGAACTTCAGGCGTGTGCCACCACCCCCAGCTAATTTTTTTGATGTACTGTAGAGACGTGGTCTTGCCATGTTGCCCGGGCTGGCCTCCAACCCCTGGTTCAAGCAATCCTCTCGCCTCAGCTTCTCAAAGTGCTGGGATTATAGGCGTGAGCCACTGCGCCGGGCTCATGTAGTATTTTTTTTTATTATGATCCTTTCAAAACCGATATAACTGTAATTTCTTTTTTCTCTTATGGATGATTTAGAAATGTGTATCTTTCCTTTCAAACACGTAAGGCTATTTTAGTAAAGTTATCATTAACTTCCAATTCAATTCCATTGTAGCCAAATAACATAGCCTGTTTAATTTCATTTTTTAAAAAACTTGTTGAGACTTACTTTACAGATGGCAGATAGTCTTTTTTAGTAAATGTTCTGTATGCATTTGAAAAGGATGTCTGTTCTGCAATTGTGAGATAGTGATCTACATATTTAATGTTTAATCATCTCTGTATTTAGTGAGTGTCTGCCTATTCTACCACTGAGAAAAGTATGTTAAAAATCTCCTCTACAAGTGTAGATGCGCCTATTTCTCCTTTAAATTTAGTCGCGTTTCTCCGGCACACGCACCTGGCCCAGAATTCAGGGAAGCCAGGAGAGAAGATCCAGAGGGTGGGTGACTTGCAGAAGCAGCTGACTCCCTGCAACTTGGAGCGGCACAGCGGCCTGGGCCAGGACTCAAGGAAGGTGAAGGAGGAAATATGGCGAGAGCCAGAGACCTCGAAGTGCAGCTGGCCCGGTGTTACAAAAGGAGCAGCAACCGAGGCAATTAAGCATGTCGCCTGAAGCCAGGAGCCACCCTCACCTGGTAAAAAGAAAAACATGGTTGCTGCTTCCATTCAGCGCGGTGGACAAGGCCCAGCCAAAGCTACAGTGGAAAGGGAATTCTGGGAAATGTAGTTCCTGCTTATCTGAGTTCGCTCTCCACATGCCACCACCCAAGGCTAAGGAAGGGTCCAAGGCACCCTCGAAATGAGTTGCAATTTATCTGATTCGGCATGCTAGATGAAGACACTAGACTGGGAGGAACTGTCATGAGTAGAGGGAAGATAACTGTGCCAGCCACAACCATGACCTCGTATAGCCACGGGGCAAAATAAAAAATACTTTTTGGGAGCAAAACTTCAAATGTGTAAAATATTGTTGAGACTGTTGGCAGTTATAAATAAGTTGCTCACCTCCTAATAAATTAATTTCGTAAATTTAGTTTTTTATATAACGTATCTATGACATACACCTAATGTCTAAAGGCACATTTTTTAATGCTACAATTTTAAATTATGCTAGTAAGTTTGTTTAAGCACAAAGCAAAGAAAGAAACTTTTTTCCTTTCAAATGTGTATAATGTATCTCAACAATATTGCCAAGCTAAGGGAGTGTTTGCCTTTCCAATGGTCATTAATATTTAAATAATTTCAGGAAATAGGAAAACTAGAGACAAAGTTAACACAAAATGGGGGAGAGGGAAGTGAAACTATGTGCCAGATGCTGGAAAAATCCTTGCGGTGTGGCATTTTTATTTATGAAATAAGGTTTGGGGTGTGTGGCTTTTGGGTCACAGCCTCATGTAAAAACAGAATAAAAGAGAGACACAATTTAACAAATTGCGCTGGAAAATGGGAAATGAGATTTTCCTTGGCAATGGTCCCTCCCCCACGCTCTCAGAAGGTCTTTAGCGCTGAGCAGCTTCCCCGAGGACACACGGTTGTCATGGAGACAGGAGGGCCCTCCTCCTCCTCTCTGCGCTGAGCCGAAACAGCAGGGATGGTTGGGAGCAAGCACCAGAACACAATGGTGAGACCTTTTGCTGCTGGCAGTGGACACCAACCGATGACCTAGTGCACTAAAAGAGATAAATGAGAAAGAATACAAACAAATCCCGCCCTTCCCCCCACAAACAAACAAACCCCAACACAATGGTATTAGGGACAATAAGGAAACTCTTACCTATTTACTTAGCTAAAATTTAAATAGATTAAAGAGATGCTTTTAGAAAACTCATTTCTTTCTTTTAAGGTCCAATAAAGGCAAAGCTACTACAACTACTCCAATATAATTCAATCATCAGTATTAATATAATAAAAAGTATTTATCAGTAATAAGAATAAATAAATTATAACAAGAATGTTTAAAATTTTTTAAGAGAGTTATATGCCACTGTAGTTTCTGGAATCTTTCAGTCATTAAATATCTATAATTTGTACAGAAAGATAAAGACAGGCTTAAAAAATTGCCAAAATTAAGAACGACTAAAACAAACACAAATAGGAACAGGTGATCTATTAGTACTTATAAAGACTATCTTCTATTTTACAAATATGCCCTATTTATATTATATAATAGAGCAAATTAATTCAACTAGAATTTTTAAAGTAATTAAAAGTGAAAATGTGAGCCGGTGATATTTAATAGTGTTCTATATGTTTATTTGCCTGGAGAAATATAAACAACATTTCTTTCTTTATTCTGTAGTCTTATTAAATTCAAAGCACAGCTGCTTTGTCTGGAAAATCTATGGTGACATCTTCAATTTACGTTGACATCCTGTATCCTTCAGCAGAGAATGCAAACAGGGAAGAGTATGTAAATGCAAAAAGTTAATCTAATTAATCAAATAAACAATAAATTTGCATGTGAACTATCTTTATTATTTAATTACTTCAGGCTATTTTCTTTAAAAAAAATTCCAAAAGAAAATTAACACAATTACATTCTAGGAGATCTTTTCAAGTCCTTATACAAAAAAAGTGTCCTCGTTTAGATATCATTCAGTAAACATAAACTATATAAAACACTAGAATTACCAATATATTTAAAAAATAGATGATGGATAAATATGGATGAAAATGTTGACGTTTAAATAACAAAAGAGATATGCATTCATTGAAGACATTTGCCCTCTAGTTTCTGAGACCACAATTAAGCATATAAACACAGGAATTTATAATTAATGCCACTGAATTTCTTTCTCAACAACAAAAAAAATGGACTGCAAACCAGAAATGAATAAATATTACATAAAAGTTTATCTTAAGCTCTGTGAAAAGGTAAAACGCACTTCTTCTTAGGGGAAACCCATACTTGGCCTAACCTTCTAAAAAGTTATGTCATGAATCAATATTTAAGTTATTCATGACTTTGGTAGCAATAATATTGTTAATCATAGCAATAAAAGATCAAAGATAAATAGAAAGAATGACAATTTATCATCAGTTAATTGCCAGTATTCTCTTGCATTGCTTTCCATCGTGCAGGACATTATGACTACTGTGACTTTTCACCTTGAAGCTTTTTATTCTCTCTTCCTTTTTCTATTTTCTCTTAATTTTCTTTTTTTTTTTTTTTTTGAGTTGGAGTCTCTGTCGCCCAGACTGTAGTGCAGTAGCCGCTCCCGGCCACCGCAGCCTCGACCTGCTGGGCTCAGGCGATCCTTCTGCCTCAGCCTTCCAAGTAGCTGGAACTACAGGCGCACGCTACCACGCCCGGCTAATTTTTTGATTTATTGTAGAGATGAGGTCTTGCTTGCCCAGGCGGGTCTCAAACCCGC
>CAUYQG010201456.1:0-49782 GCA_963574415.1 Tarsius wallacei | reverse complement strand
TATATTCCCAATAGGGGAATTGCTGGGTCATATGGAAGGTCAATTTCTAGTTCTTTCAGAAATCACCACACTGTCTTCCAAAGAGGTTGTACTAGTCTGCATTCCCACCAGCAGTGTAGAAGCATTCCTTTTTCTCCACATTCTCACCAGCATCTTGAATGGATTTGGAGTCGATCATATTCAGTATTCTGTCACAGAAACAAAGAACAGACTACCATATGTTCTCACTCATAAGCGGACCTTGAACAATTATAATACTATAAGAAAGGGATTGGCAGTAGTGGGAAACTGTTGGGGGGGGTGGAATTGGCAGTTGAGGGAAACTGCTAGGGGTAGAGGGGCATACCTCCTCAACAAGGGTACTTGCATAATCGATGTTTTATACCTAACTCTGAATTGTACCCCACATCTTTATAATTTTGAAAAAGAATGAATTTTAATGTAAACTATGGACTTTAAGTGACTATGATGTGTCAAATGTAGATTCATCAACTGTACCACTCTGAAGGAAGATTTTGATAATGGAGGAGACTATGTATGTGGGAAAGCAGAAGATATATGATAAATCTCTGTACCTTTCTTCCAATTTTGCTATAAACCTAAGACTTCTTTTTTAAAAAGTAAAGAAAAGAAGAATATCAATGATATCTAAATGTGGTTTACTTTTAAAAAATGAAATTCTAAACTCTTTAGCTAGATTGAACAAGAAAAAATAGACACAAATGACCAATACCAATAAATTAGAGACATCACTAGAGAGCTTATAGATTAAGTGGATAAAAATATAATAATATAGATAACTTTATATATATAAAGACTACACATTATCTAAAATGAACAAATTCCTTGATATCTACTAGTAAAGCCTCTAAACAAAAATATTATCTGAATAGTCCTACATTTATTAAGTATTGTTTATTAATTACTAGTTATTCATTAAACATTAAATAAATTAAGTTGTAGTTAAGAAATCCTCCCTCCCCATTCCCCAACACACACATACACACACAATATCCCAGACCAAGATAGCTTCACTTACAAATACTACCATTTAAGATAGAAATACCAATGCTGCACAACCATTTCAAGAAAAGTAAAGATGAGAGAACACCATTCAACCGTAGTTATTTTTGTTCTCTAAAGAATATATAAATGTTAAATAAGCACATGAAATGTTGCTTAGCATCATACATCATTAGAGAAATGTAAATTAAAGCTACAAAAAGCTCCATACCTGCTACACTGACTATACAATATATTTCTAAATGACAATTGCAAGTACAGTCACTGTAACTCTAATTCACTACTAGTAGAAACACAAAGTAGTACAGCCACTATGGAAATCAGTTTCAGTTTCTTATAAAGTTAAACATCACACATACCATATGACACAACCATCTCATTCCTAGATATTTGCTTAAGAGAAATTAAAACTTATATTCACACAAAAACTCTCTGTGAGTGTTTACAGAGAGATTATTCATAATCGCCAAGAAGTGGAAACACCTCAAATATTCTTCATCTGGTGTGAATAAACAAATTGTAGTATGTTTATACAATGGAATTCTATCCTGTGATAAAAATGAACTACTGATATATGCAACAACATGGTTTATCATCAAGTATGTTATGCTAAGTAAAAGAAAAAAGACTAAATATTGTATATTTCCATCGACTGGGCAATTTGAAAAAGATGCGATTTTAGAAAAAAGAAACATTTCAAACATTGCCTGGATCTGGAATAGGTAGGGAAAGGAATGGAATACAAAAGGGTGAAAGAAGTATTCTGGGTTAATGAAAATTTTCTATATCTTGGTTCTGGTGGTGGCTGTATGATGGGTTTGTCTAAACTCATAGGCTATCACACTAATATGTGTGACTTTTACTATATGTAAACTATTCCTCAATTTTAAAAAGGTTTATATGAGAACTTCGAAATGATTATTAACAGTTTTTTGTTTAGTTGGGAAAGAAAAGCAAAGTGAAGTAGAAACCTCAGGCACAATTGAAAGAAATGAAGAATGTCATGAAGGATAAATAAAAGAGTCTATAGAAACAAGCGTTGACTGTTAATATAAGATTTATTTTGCATCTAGGAGCAAAATACACAAGTAAGTACAAAGAGGCTGAGAGAGTAAGTGAAGTAAATTGCTGTAATGTTCTTACGTTATTCTGGAAATGGTAAAAAATACTCACTGAAAAAATGTAATAAGTCAAGAATGTGTCTTATAATCTGTTGTGTAACCACTAACATAATTACAAAAGAACACATATTTTAAAATTATTAAAGGAAAAATGGAATCATATATAATATTGACAAATTTAAAAATTTAAAGAGAAGAAACAAAGAACAGATGCATAAAAGAGAAAACAAATACCAAGATGAAAGATTTAAATCTAACTATATCAGTAGTTACATTAAATATAAGTGGACTCAAGATGTCAACTAAATAAAAACAATCTTAAAAAAGAAAGTCCAAGGTTTGGTAATCAAAGTATGTGGTATTGACATAGGAATAAAAAAATGGATAACTAGAACAGAGTAAAGTGCAGGAAAAAAAATGTCTTTTATAAACTCACTTGATTTTTTACAAGTACTAAAGCAAATGAATGGGAAAGGAGGTCCTTTCAATAAATGGTGCTGGAATATCTTAGCCCTATGAGGAAAAAATAGCTTTGACCCTTACCTACACAAAAATTAATTTGATATTAATTACAGACATAAATATAAAGGCTAAAACTATAACCTTTTAGCCAAAAAACAAATGAGAATATATTAATGACTCTGGGCTAGGCAGAGATTTCTTAGATCAGACAAAGCAATAAAGCATAAAATAAAAGGTAAATGATGACTTGAACTATATTAAACTTAAAAACTTCAGTTCATCAACTGCGTTTCCCATTGAAAGTAGACTGGATTTAAACAAATGTGACACATATATGCAATGGAATATTACACTGCCATAAAAAGGACAAAATTATCAACTTCATAGCAACTTGGATGGACTTAGAGTCTATAATACTCAGTGATCTATCACAGAAACAAAGAAATGAGAACCACATTTTCTCACTCATAAGTGGACCCTGAACAATTATCATAATACTATAAGAAAGGGATTGGCAGTAGTGGGAAATTGCCAGTCGGGGGCACACTTCATCAATAAGGGTACCTAATCTCAAACGAGGTGAAGTGGGGACCAGAGTGAGGCCCAAACTTTACCTGTACAATGACCATTTGTACCCCACATCTTTAAAATAAAAACTTTTTTAAAACTTCAGTTCATCAAAAAATACCATTTAGAAAATAAATAAGTAAGCCACATACTTGAAAAACGTATATGTGGAACTCATGTCTGATTAAGAACTCATCTCCAAGATACGGAAGGTACTTAGTAATTTAATAATAAAACGAAACAAAGAAAATAGGGAAAAGTTTGATAACATCAAACTTTGGGAGTTTATTAAACCAAAATGCTTACATTGTTGGTGAGACTATGAATTGTATCGAATGCTTTGGAAAAAAATCATGGCCGTACCTTTTAAAACTCAACATATACCTGTGCTGTGAACCAGAAATTCCATTCCTGTTTACTCATTCAAGATAGATAAAAACACACATTTACAAAAAAAAAAAACTTGTAAAGTGATTATAATGGCTCTAATCATAATAGCTTACACTGTAAAATAATCTAATGTTCATTAATAGAAAAATGAGTTTTAAAAACTCTTGTACATCCATGTACTTGAGTAATATTCCACAAGAAAGAGATTGAATTACTGATACATGTAACTACATTGATAAATCTAAAAAACATTATGCTGAGGAAAAAGAGTGCATACTGCATAAGTTCATTTGAATGACACACTAAAACAAGCAAAATTATTCTACAGTGGGATAAAAATCAGAACACTGATTGCTTCTGTGGAATTTGGAAGGTGGTTGAGTTTTAATAGACATAAGGGAAACTTCTGGAGTGATGGTAATCTTCTATATCTTCATAGAGGTTTGATTTATACAGATTTATAAATTAAATTCAGTAAATTTACTCATAGATTTGTGCATTATATTGTATTTACTTTTAATAGCAAAATAAAACATTTTAAGCAAATATTGAACTCTAGTTAATGACATAGTGGCTGAAGTTTCTGAGGGCAAGTGTGTTTACAGCTATACATTTTCTTGCTTTTCATTCAGCAAGAAAGATTGGTTAATGATGGAGAGAGAGATGTATAAATATATAATTAAACTATCGTAGTAAAATTTTAAAAATAAAATCTAGGTAGTAGGTATATGGGTGGGAATAGACTGATTTATAACCCTTAGATTCTTTGGAGTTCCACCATGAAACCCTATGATGCAGAGAAAGTCAATTCCTGGCTCAAGGCCTGCAGCACATGGTCTGCCCCCTTTTTTCCCTCTGTCTCCTTTTGTCCCACACACATTTTTGTATGGCATTCTTCTTGTCTCATACCCTTTCTTGCCCCACACTGAGAACATCACGTTTACAGCCATTCAAGCTATATCCAACACCCCACCACTTTGTCCACATCTCCAGCATAGGAATGCACACACTAATGATGCCATTCACCCATCGAGAGAAGAATCCCATACTGCCCCTCACTGTAGCTTCAGCATTTACTGACAGAGAATTCCAGAGTGCTGAGTACTGAGAGTATGCTCTAGAAGTGGAGATAGAGAGACCACATGTTCTAGAATGATAAAGATCCTTGGCCCTAAATAAATACTCCTCACCCCATGAGGAAGTGCACGACTACAAGCAGGTCAGAGAAGAGCTTTTTGATAAATAAAACCTAGGATAGAGACCTTGGGACAAATTGTAATTTTTTTTTTTAGAAAGAGGACACAGTGATATCTCCCATTCACATGTTCCTTGTTATCATGTGACTTTGACAATTCTTCCATCTTGTGATGGGATTTATATACCTTTCCTTTGAACCTGGGCAGGCCTTTGTGACTGCTTTGATTACAAAGTACCGTAGAAGTAATGTTATATGATTTGCAAATTTAAGTCGGAAAAATGTCCTGTTCTTTTGCTTTGTTCTCTTGGGATGCTCGCTCTTAGAACCCAGCAACCATGCTGGTAAGAAACCCAAGCAGCCTGTGAGGTGTCCCAATTTGCAGCTTTGACAGAGCTCTTCACCAGTACTCAGTACTAGGTTGTCACTCATGTGAGTGAACCATCTTAAAAGCAAATCTAACTCCCATTTAAGCTGTTTCAGCTGCTACCATATGGAGCATAGATAAGCCATCACTGCTGAGCCCTGCTCAATATGCAGATTCATTATCACAGTAAATGGGTATTGGTATGTTAAGGCATTAAGTATGGGGATGAAATTTTACTCAGTACAGGTTGAGTGTTCCTTATCCAAAATGCTTGGGACTGGAAGTATTTCAGTTGTTGATTTCTTTTTTTTAATTTTTGAGTATTTGCATATGCACAATAAAGTATCTTGGGGATGGGACTATAATCTAAACAAAATGTATTTATGCTTTACATATACCTTATACACAGATCTTGAAGGCAAGTTTATACAATATTTTAGGTAATTTTGTGAATGAAACAGTTTGTGGGCATTGAACCATCAAAAAAGAAAAGGTGTTGTTATCTCAGCCACACATGTAGAAAATCTGTGGTTGTTTAGCATCACCATCATTCCTGACTCTGAAATTATATGCTACCAATAAGCATTCATTTTCTTACACTTACCATATGTACTTAAGAATAAGAAATATGGCTGGACTCAGTGGTTCAGCCTGTAATCCCAGCACTTTGGGAGGCTGAGGCAAATGGACTGCCTGAGCCCGTGGGTTCGAGACCAGCCCTGGCAACTTGGTGAAACCTCGTCTCTACACTAAAAAATAAAAAATTAGTCTGGTGTGTTAGCACACACCTGTAGTTCCAGTTACATGGAAGACTGAGGCGGAAGGAATGTCTGAGCCCAGCAGGTCGACGCTGGGGTGGCCAGGAGCATGCCCGCATTCAGCCCAGGAGACAGAGTGAGACCCCAACAAAAAATAAATAAAAAGAATTAAAAATATGATATACCATTAATACAATGGAAAAAATAATGTGTTCAGCACAAGCAGGCAGCACAGCAGCATCACCAAAACACCTGAATCAGCTGGTAAGCAACAGCAACAACAAATAATGGCAAGCTGAAAAACTGTGTTGTGTATCTGCATTTTGACTGTGACCCATCACCTGAGACCAGGTATGGAATTTTCCACTTGTGGCATAATGTTGGCATTCAAAAAAGTTTCACATTCGGAAGTATTTCAAACTTTAAATGTTTGTAGTATAGATGCTCAACCTGAAATAGCATCTGAGATAGTCCCTGCATGCCTAGAAATATGGATGGTGCATTTTACTCATTTTTCCTGACCAATTTAAACTACTCATTTAACATTGTAATATTCTTTCTGAAGGTGTACCAGAACAATACCTCAGTGGGGTGAACTATCCTTCTGCGATCCCATACCATACTATGCACTCCTTTATCCTAGCATACATAATATATTCAATTTTTATATTTATATATTTGCCCTGCCAAATTGTGAGGACAAAGACATCATATTCACTCTGGAGACTGAGCATCTACCGCTGGATCTTGCACATAGAAAGAACTCCAATTTATTCACTGAACTGAGATAAAAGTTATGGCCTGCTTCACAGTTCCATTAGGGATTAGATCAATAGTATTTCAGACACAGCCATATGTACAAGCTGATGTCAAGTAGTGAATGGTGTCAGTCACCAGGGGAGAAAAAGTGAAGCCTGAAACTCAAGGAGAAGACAAGGATGAAACAGAAGGATTAGTGCTAGTTTTGCCAGCAAAGGAGTAGACATTAACTTCAGATACGTTAATGGGGTTTTTATAGAAAAACCACAATGGTTTTCTTTCAATATATTTGGTTGCTTTCTTGAGAACCCAGTTTATTTTGAGTGTTTTTACTCCTCAAGAGATTTGGATGGGCTGGAATGGGTCCAGAATAACCTGTTCTTCTGAAAGTTAGGATTTGTAGAGTTTATGTTCTTTGAAAAGTTTAAGGGAGGTGTGCATAATAAAGCATTCTAATCTTTGGTATTATGTTTGAGACGCCAAACAAGAAAAGGAAATAATCAACTATTATTATTTTTATTAGACCAGAAAGTGAAAAAAAAAAAAAAAAGCTGAAACATGGTCTATTTGAACCCAATACAATTTTCAATTTTGCAAATACACAAGGTTTCAGCACTATGAAAGTTTTAACTATCTTCTTCTTACAAGAATGTCTTTTTGTATATCCTAAGAGATTGTTAAGGAATATTCTAGGCATTAACATTGCCCTGGGGCTATGACATGTGTGTGTGTGTGTGTGTGTGTGTGTGTGTGTGTGTGTGTGTCTGTGTGTGTGAGAGAGAGAGAGAGAGAGAAAGAAAGAGAGAGAGAGATTGATCCTGAGTCTCTTACTTCCATCTCCCTGTTAAAAGCTGGTTTATAGATCAGTGGTCACTATTTCTAACCATGACATCTCTCTCCAGGAATGGGCTAGAAGCATCAACAACCTATGAGATACTCCACTTCTCATAGTACTGGAAAGACTCATGTTATAACTTGAGCTTCCAAAGGACTCATCTCATCCCCCTCCAAAGCCATAAAGAACCAGTTTATTTTTCATTAATGCTCTTTCTGCCATACTAAGTTCTGCCTTATCCCAAGATTCCCTTCTCCATCGCAAGACATCTATCAATAACAATATTTCCTTATTCTTGCCAATAGGAGTAAGAGAATATGTCTTCTTGTGGTTTTCCTTATTACCAAAAGTCCCCAGAAAGTGTTCTTTCATAGCTCATGTCTTGAAAGTATGTTTCTTGCCCATTTCTGAACAGATTCTTACCAATAGGGAATGCTATGTGGTGGATTAGCTTAGGCTAAATTCTTAAACCGTTCTCTGACAAGAGGAAAGGAATAACCATGATTGATTTTATGTAACTAATGGCCCATACCTGGAACTAGGAAGCTCCAAAATAGACAAGAGCTAGAGTAATTCCTGAGAGACAAAGTGTTTACTGAGCATTGCTGCTTACACTATAGGAAATGCCACCAAACAATTGTGGGGCTGATCAGATTTTTGTTATAAGTCTTCCATTTCCCATTTTGTTTTATTTTGGACTCTTGTGAAGATTATGTAGTACCAACAAAACTAATCAAAAGCCAAGATAACACTGACTTATTCTGCTCTGCAAGGGAAGAAACAACCTGGAAGAAACATTTGACTGAGAAGATGGATAAATGAGTTTCCTGGTTGAGAATCTGAGAGGGGATCCCAAAGCAAGAAATTTCTAGAGAAACAAGATGCCTCAAAACCTACCAGATTCCCTAGGGGTTGGTAATAATCTTCTCTATGGACTTTTGTGCCCTTGTTACTTTAGGCTAATATCAGGAGAACCCCAATCTGTTTGGGGAGTTGGAGAGAGAGATGGTGGGACAGTGAGTGACTCAGCAAAACTGCCTCAGAGGAAATGTGCCCAGTTTTTGCTCTCAGAGTCCAGTCTCCACAACACTTTAAACACTCTTGCCTCGTGGCCTGATTAGATGGGAAATACATTTTTTGTCCAGATATTTATTTAAAAGTTTCATTTTCACTTAATAAATCCACAGCCATGGCATACATGGAAGGTTTCCCCAAGTGGTAATTTATACTTAATGAAGAATTACTTTTGAAAGTGCATGGGCTGCCTGTCACTGAGGGGGATTGTGGCCACTCAGTTTTTAAACTTATTGGCTGTTATAGATCAGGGAGTTGATATATATTTGAAATGTTTATGCCTTCTCTTTCTTGTTAATTATCGATCTAAACCTTTATGGATTCCGAGACATTTGTGAACAAGGCTTTCATTAATCCCCAAGGCTGCTGAGGGGTCTGGGCAATGAAATCCCCAATTTATAGATATGCAGGAAACTTGGGAACTAGCAGGCTAACTTGCAAGGTCACACAGTGGGTTAGTGATGACCAAACTTCTAGAGTTTATAATAGTGGTACAGGACATCTAGTTTGCTCAGTGAAAATGACCCTTTAGTTGTACCTAGGGGACACAGTCAAGACCATCCTTCCCCACAAATCAAATGTAGATATAGACACATCCCTTAACAATCCTCCTGGGGCCTCCCGTACACCAGTAACTCTATCCTATGCCTTGCATCAACCCCTACTTAAGTGCAATCTACCTTCTGATGAACTTACAACCTAATTCTGAAGTTGATAAAAATGTCCACACATTTAAATCCATTCTTTTATCTTATACTGCTTCTATCCTCCTCTTTGCCCTCTCTTCCCTTCCATCTCCCACCTACTCATCACGCTAAGGCAATGGGAGATCATAAAAATAGGATCACTGACTAGAATCTCTCAGAACTTAATCACCAGAGCATCGGAGCATGGGGAGTCCAAGGTTAGGTGTGTTTCTTGATTCTCCTTGTTGTGGGGGCAGTGGAAGTCTTCAGGTTCAATCATGCACCCTACCATGGATGGGGGCCAGCATAGAAGCTGCACAGCATATGAGAGGATACCTATCTATCTCCTCAGGCTAACAGAAGGAAGAAAGGGAGAGGATGGTGCTTTGTTTTACTTTCTCATTTCATAATCTTGAGATTCTGAAAGATTATTTTCTAAGAGGAACTACTTGCTAAAGAAAAAATTGAAACAGTTTTTTTCTGGGTATAATTCCACCTTCACCAGTCCAGCCTCCAGAAATATTCCAGTAACTCTAAATTCTGGCTTTGGAAATTTTCTGGGACTCTTTTTGCCTCTTATTTTCTTGGAGGTTATTATATTGAAATAAACCTGATACAGTTTGATGGAAGTGATAGGAGAGCAGACATCGGATCCTAGAGGCCTTAAATGCTAAGGTGAAGAATCAGGTGCATCAATGGGCATATGGAAATTTGTCTCAGAATGCCGGCTTCACCCTTTTGAGAGCCTAGAGAAGACCCAGCCTCCTTCATGGCCTGGGTACACTGTGTGTCCTACAGCACCATGTACCTTGCATGAAGACTAATGGGTTCTCAGAACCAGACCAGCCAACCTCTCACCACTGGACAAGGATATCAACACAGAAAAGGCCCTAAGAACTTTCTTTTCCCAAGCCCTTGCTATGTGAGAAATGAGGACACTGAGGCCAGTCTCCAACTGCATGCTCCTGATTACAAATTCAAGAGTGAAAGGGGCCTGACAGGGTGCTCGCCTCCAGGAGGCCTGTGGTTTTATGTGTGTGAGAAAACACATTTTGTTTAAGTAGACCTTCCTCCAGTTCCCAGCCCTTCCCTGCCCCCACCACCTCTTCTTTATTCATTGCTAACAGATGCTGTGGAGGTTGGAGCCAGGCAAGAGCAGCCCCACACAGGCTCCCATGTGGGTGAGAAGACAGAGAACTGATGAGCTGCCACAGAGCAGTGCCGATGAGGGCCTTGGCTTTTAATTTCAATTCCCCCTTCCTCCTCCCCTTCACCCCCTGCTAACCAGGCCTTCAGACATCTTCTGTTCTGTGTCCTTCACATCTAAGAACAGCCCAGATGAAAGGAGGCCTATACAAACTGCTAAGCTGGTGTTTCTCCTGACAACTGCATCGCGACTAGGGAACTGGTTTTTACAGGCTCCTCCCAAGGTGTTCAACTAAGTGCCGAAGAGAAGGAGGCTCACTCTGAGAGCCCTGGTTGGGACAGGCCCCTTGGTACTCAGTGCCACCTCCACCGATACTGATAATGTGCCGTGTCTCTTGGCCCAAACCACCCTAAGCCAGAGACAGAGCAGGACAAGACCTGAGGAGCAGGACAAGACTTGAATCAAATCCTCATAGCTCTCTCTTCAGCCCTTTTTGCATCCATCTGACACTATGCAGTGCCACCTAAGAGATTCCTCTGTCAAAATGAGCTTGCCTAATGTCCTGTTTGGTAACTGCCACTCCCATTAGCAGGTACTCAGTACATGTTTTTGGAAGGAATGAATGAAGGGTTAAACTCTTTCAGGAGCAAGGAAGTTCCAACAGAGGTATAGAAGGATCATTGGACCTTCTGAATCCAATTGGCTTCCAACCAAGGAAATAATAATAACACAGTAAATGTATAATGGATAGATAAATAGAAAGACAGACAGACAATCAGATAGATGATAGTAATAGCATTGCATGGAATGTACTGGGTCATAAATATGTGTTAAGCATTTTGCAAACATCATCTCATTTAATTCCCTTCTAACTCTGTGAAGTTGGCAGTATATCCCAGCCACATTCAGTGTAGGAATGTGGTCCTGTGGAGGCAGTCTCCATCATAGGTCTTCTGCCCCTTCCAGGAGTGATTCCTGAGGGTTGATAGATGAAAGTTTCTGAGACAGTTCCATTTACTGTGTGCCCACCATGTATCAGGCAATGGGCTGGGTACACCATGGACACATTCTTAAAGAAGTTCACAGAAATCCTAAGGAAAGTGTCTTACTATCAATAACACTTTAATGAATGAGGAAACCAAGACTTAGAAAGGAGATAAGGTTAAATTGAAATGATTCCAGGCTCCGGGCAGTTCCAAAGAACCTGGCATATAACTGGCACTCACTAAATGTGCATCGAATTAAATGGAATGGAATTAAATTAAATATTCTCTATCCAAAAGGAAAATTCTATTTTGGGGTGCCTCATTTCGCCAGATCTGGAAGATTGCCACCCTCAGGCTCCCTTTACAAGGCAATGCTAAACCCTGGGAGCCCTCTGAAGAAGCAAGAGCAAGAGCTGTACCTCCCACATGAAGGAGAGTTTGTGGCGGTCGTGGATTGGGTTGAGACTGTGGCCACTGGGCCAAAAATCTCAACAGCCTTGTAAAGGGAGATATATTTATGCAAAAGACATGCCAGTTGGACTTCACAGGGCTCTTTTCTCCCAGAACACCTTAGGAAGGCAGTTCTAGTGGTAGCAGGGGTGGCTGTGAGCCAACCAAGAGCTGTGTGAGGCCTCCCTGCACTTAAGTGGAGACTTATTTAGTGTCTCTGACAGAACAGCCTGTGGCACTTGGGTACCAGGGTTCTCCAGCAACAATCTCAAGAGGAGCAAGGCAATTGTTTTCAATAACTGAAAAAAATTTGCATTAAAAAATGTATATATTGGTTGTCTCCCACCAAGAAAAATCTCTCAGTGAGGGAATGATAATTTTGGATTTCTACAGCTAGCTTGGAAACTGGTGATCATAACATTTTCAGTATGTGGCATCAAAAGTCTATGTGTTTTAATAACCAGCAGATTTCATATTGTAATTGGAATTAGGGGACCAGTGTTATAATGGAAACAATTATAATAATATTATATATTAGCTACGCAATATTGTAATTGTATAATTACATATTAATAGTAGTACATTAAATTTAATATTTGTATTAAATATACAACATACAACTATATGTAATAATAGCATCATTATATTATTACATATACATAAAATTATAATATATAAGAGGGGGCACTTCCCCCAAAAAACAAGAATTATTTTTTGGAGAGCAGCACCTTGTAGTAAAGGCTTCTCCTGCTATGTAAGTATTCTAGGTACTCATTGACATCAGTGTACCAGCTAGCTTTGTTGTGAGAGGTTGTTTTTGGCTTCAGTGATTTTTTTTTTTAGATTCTTTGAATTCATTTGCCCATTTCATGATGGGTAGTTCACACAAACAACCTGCCCACACTGTGCTGAGTTTTCAGCAGTTTTTGATCAAAAATGGCATGACTGGATCTTGCCTGAGTGACTTTGTTTGTTTGTTTGTTTCACCAGATGAAAAAAGCTCTCAAAAGGAAACATTTTGCCAATGTGGAAGAGGTAAAACAAAAAATGGCAGAAGTATTAAAATTGACAAGTTCGAAAACTGTTTTGAACAGTGAAAAAAGTGCCTTGATAGATGTATTGCATCACATGGAGAATACTTTGAAGAGAACTGAAGTTTAAACATGTAAGAATAAATTTTTAAAAATTTATAAATAAATACTGGGTTTTTTTGTGTCTCCCTTCATATAATATATATCAATGTAATAGTTGTATATTTGTATATTGAATTGGATGTTTTATTATATAGACAAATTAATATTTCTATATGCTTGCATGTTCTATTGTATATTAAGTATATGATTTCATAGCTAAAATTGTAATAATATTGTAATTGGAATGTGGTGTTATATCATTTCTCGACATTCCAATGTGTGAATCTTCCTAAGAACCTTGCCATGCCTTCATTCACCAGTTGTGTAGTTGATTTATAGTCAACAAGAAATACAACCGGAGGTCTTGCCCTTTGGACTGTTTTGCTCTTCTCTTAAATATGTCAAAACATCACTAATGTCAATGACTCCCATTCTCACAGCTCAGGCTGACTTAATAATCAGTAATTTCTTCAGCTACACAACAAATGCTAGGGGAGGAGAAAACAGAAAAGGAGGGTTTAGGACTTGAGGGCAATTATAGTGAAAAAAGTTTATCCCTTTTGTTGAGGTAACTTTTGTGCTAAAACCTTCCCTGCCACAATTCCCCAGGCATCAGAGTCTGCTTCTTCCTGAGAAACAAGCAACAGCTTGCAGCAAGCTTTTGTTGACATAAATTCCATGTTGCCTGGTGCTTTTGTTTGTTTCACACATAATTCACATTTTTGTATCTTATATGCATTTTTCATTGTCTGTCCTGAAGCAATGTCCTGGCTTCCATCTGGGACTCCCCATCTGGGGTCAAGGTCCCTGCAGATAACAGGGTTAAGGGTGTTGATGGAACACTCAGTGGGATGGAGCTGACATATTATGAACTAAATTTCTGCAAAACAGAGATTAAAAATCTTCTTGGATCAGAACCTAAAACAAACACAAAAATGAGCAATTGGTCAGGTAGATCTAAAGGCACAACAAAGAGTCAAATTATCATATTTTGTATTTTTCCTGAAGAAGCTTTCACAAAAATTATCGTGTGGAAGAGGAAAGAAAACGTTAGTTTTGGATAAGTCTCAGAGAAAACCCCAGGGAGAGAAAACCAGAATAGGGGACATACTGGGTATTATTGGTGGAACCCATAGGCATAAATGATTTGTCACAACTCCTTGAACCTTCAAGGAAATGTCCTGAAAGTAAAGACCACTTTCTATCTCCCAGCTCCAAGATCCTTGATTGGAGTTTCTAAATATAGCTTTTATATTTAAGGCAAATTCCATGGTAGGCACTGACTTAATGAATGCTTAGAATATCAAGACTGGACAAAACCTCAGAAGCTACTTATCCAACTTTTCACATAATGCAAGACTCTGCAGCAAGTCCAACAACATAGCTGCCCCATTAATGGAACACTCACTGTTCCACAAGTTTGCCCATTTCCTTCTTGGATGCTCCTCTGTGACCAATTTCCTCCTTTTGATGAGATCAAACACAAGACCCTCTCTGTCTTCCATCAATGAGTGTAGATTTTGTGCCAAAGTCACAGGGAACAAATCCCTTCCCATAATCCAGCTGGATTACATGATGCCTATGAGCACAAGTTTTGTACTCATTCCATCTCAAGTTCAAGTTCTACCTCTGCCACTTACTCACTTAACTTTGGGCAAGTTACTTAAATTCTCTAACCTCCTATTTATCAGACCTAAGTACAATATCAAGATCTATCCCATGAGTCAGATTTGTCATTAGGGTGTATGATGTTGAGGGGACAACGTGGCAGAGAAGGAATATTGAACCAAGAAGACTTGGTGCTTTGTCCTGGCTTTGCCAGTAGTGGGCTGTGTGACTTGCTCAAGTCACCTAATCTTCCTACAACTCATTCCTCCCTTTTCTACAACATCTCTCACAACACATGCCCTGCTTATTAGCATCTAGATGCCATTATAGAGATCAAATGCAAATGTGTCACTTTCATACACGGGCATTTCTGGGTTTATGACGCACCTCCAATGCAGGTATAGGCAAACACTTGGTGCTCAATAAAAGCCTATGGACTAAATTGCACCTGTGGTTTCGGAGTGAAAGACTAGAAACTGCAAGCTGAGAAAGGGAGAGGCTGATAGGGTGAGGTTTACAATTTGGCAGGCTATCTTGGGGGACGGGGATAAAGTCCACAGAAAGTAGAAAGTATGTATTTCGGCTACAGGAAATAGATCTGGGTATAGAAAAGGATTTGGATGTTAGCTGTTGGATAAGACCTGGAAGAGTAGGAGTGATGAATAAAGCAGATCCCTGAGCTCCGGAAGGTACTTAGTGGCTGTCTCTGGGGTGCTGATGACAGGAGCTTCATGGAGAGGTAGGTAATGAAGGGCCTGAAATGCTGAGTTGGCATGGATTGATACAGGCTGGGTTGGGCCCACTGGTTGAGGAAATGGGCATTGACCCAGCTGAGGTTTCTCAGCAGAGGAAAACTTGTCAATGGAAACTCAATGTTGCAGTGTTTAGGGGGGAAAAAGGCAAGTGAGGGAATTGTCAGAGGGCAGGATACAAAGCCTTGCAGTCAACTTCGTTCACCCCTCTTTCAGTGTCTAATTTCACTCCTTCTTCAAGACCAAGTTCAAGTGTAACCTTCTCTAGAAATCCTTTCCTCTACGCTGGAACTCCAAGGAAACTACCCCTTTCTAAAGTGTCCATAGGAATTTCGGTTTCTACAAATCATCTAAGAATTACAAACATTAAAACATGACTTCTGGGTTATGGGTCAATTACTGTCTTAAAACAAGGGTATATAACATTCAAAGGTAAAATATATTATGTTACTCATTCAGCCACCTAACATGTCCCTGGAAAATATATCAAGTTTTGCATGAAGGAATTTCAAGCTCATCTCATTTTTGCTTTCTTACGTCTGATCTTGTTATTTGCACCATCACTTTCAGTCTTGCTTTTGCAATAATGTCCAACATCTTTTTTTCTGGCAACGATTTTTGCCTCCTCTCTTGTTCTCCCTCAGTTTCCTCCTTGGTAGCCCCTTGGCCTTTACACGGTTTCATGGAAAGCTTTTTTGCTGAGCTGCCTCAGGAAAGGGACCACTTGTCTGTGATGAGACTGTGTGCTCTTGAGGAGAGAATCAAGATCAAGCTCTGTGCCCCTTCCTGATCTCCTATCATGCTTACAGCAAAATAGTCCATAAGCTAGTGCACAATGAACGTTGACAAGTTTAATTTTTCTCTAAAGAAAGTGGCAAAACGTTCAGTGGAAGGAGAAGTGTGTATGAGAGTTAAGGTCAAAAATGAGTAGTTGGCAAATTTCCTTGTTATAACAATGGGTCTTGTACATGGACTGTAAACACATAATGAATAAAATCTGGCAACTTAAGGCTTTGAAGAGATACATGTCAAATCCCCCAAATGGAAAAGTAGGCAGGACAGAGCTAAGAAAAGAAGCAGTTATTTCTTTTGATTAAAAAAAAAAAATGTTACTTTAAGCAGAGCTGCATCCCTCAAATATTGGCCTCCCTTGCACAACATAATACTGAGCAATCACTACTCTCCTTGAACCATCTACCTCAGTCCTACATGATGAAGAGCATTCTTGGTGTGCTGCTGTTCATAACAGGTCAGTAAAGTTGCTCAAGGGAGGCAGAGAGAAGGTGTTGTAGCTGGCCATCATTGCAGACCACCTTTCCACCTTCCGTTGCTTGTGCCCAGATACACCCACAGGAACACTTTTAAAACAATGGAATCCAACCCTGCTGAAAAGCAGCTTTGCTTAAACTCAATTCTGTGGTGGCTTACTCCATTCAAAGAGACAGGTGATTCATCCGTCACACTGCAGATTGGAGTGGAAACACGGCCCACAAGGACAAAAGACACATAGTGCAGTGGATAGCTTCCACCCTCAAAAGTTGCATTCATTCTCAGAAGCCAGGTGCCCTGTCTACCTTCAGCCATCACTGCACCCACATCCCCAGTTCTAATATGCTACTTTCAAATCTGTTTGCATTTGTGCACCTGTATCATATATTGACCTCGCATATAAATGTCAAGTTCAGGCTCATTTTCATTCTTACAACAATTATTTATTAATATGTGCCTGTCATAGTTTTAAATTCTTTCTCATATTTATATCACTTGATCGTTACATCAATGGCTATAAGATGATTATTGCTATCTCCTTTATACTACTGAGGAAACTTAAACTCAGAGATGTTAAGACACCTGAGGTCATACAGTTCATAAATAATAAAGTTAGATTCGAATCCATATTTTCTGAAGCTTGGACCAATGTTCTTTTCATTGTACCACACTTGTCTTTAACAAGTGTATAATACTTGTGAATAAATAATTATAAATAATACATATGAATTCTGAATCCCTTGGCAGTGAAAATGTCTGTGGTTTTATATATTACATTTAATTTATTAACCAATCTATAATTATTTTAGTGGTTAGAGCAAATATGGCACTTTGTTGTTGCTTCTATTTCGTATTGTGCTGGTTACTCACTTGTCCTAGCAACATTTCTAACACTGCTTCTCTTCAGACGTCTATGGCAAGGTACTCCACATAACCTCATCTCTTTTGCAACTACTCGTCAGCATATATGAACACTACTGCTTCCTTCATGCACTTGCAGTCCGCAGAACTGGTTTGTAGCCTTGGTGGTGCCAATCCATACATATTAGGGCTTCGAGGGGAAATAGTCTTTTTTTAAGTTCTAAATAACACACAATTGGAATTTGGAGAAAATAAAGCCTATAGTTAGAACCAACACTCACAGGCCTATAGTTATTTCCTAACTCTTGGGAATGGGTCGAGTTTCCAGCAAATGAAGGCTGAAGATTATGCAGGTGGCATGTTTAGATCTTTACTTCAATCGGTTTTGACATAAATCTGGGAATAAGTGGCTATTCCCTGGCCCAATCATCTGGTCTATAATCTAGTGGGTTTTGGATATGTGCAGTTTGGGCTGAAACATTCAAACTGTCCAATAAAAACAAAAGCTCAAAATGGGAGACATTGACACAAAGTAGTGTGAAAACATGTTCTGTTCCAATAAAGACAACTGAAAGAATTCTCTTTTTTTGAAACACCGAGTGAAAGCGATGACATACTTGGTCTCACGCTGAATTCATAAAACTAGAGATTTTTTGCAGAGGGTGAAAACATTACTCGGTGTCATTTTCCAGCAACAAATACTAGTATTTCACAACAGGTGAACTTTGGAAACCTGAGAGGGCAGCAAGAGAACCATCTTCCTAAGAACAGAGCTCCAAGTTCCTTCTCAATGTTCACACCAGAAATTATTGCAGGTTCGTTTATTCTTCTACATTGTTGCTGCCTGTTGTGAATTACGTTTGAAATGCCCTCTCCTGACATGTGGCATTTCACCTTGGTGCTCTTTCTCTGTGCAAAAGTCTTGCCCATCTGTTTTGAGGCAGCTTGGCATCGGAATCTGATTCCTCTTGGAAACTTTAGGATGAAACTGGTCATCAGTACACATTAATCTCAACTAAACCTGCAGGTGGACACATGCACCGAGTGCCCCACTGCCTGATGTGTGGTGTCCTCACTGTGAGAGCCTTAGTCGTACAGTTAACTCCACTTCAACGAGCTCCTCATCCTGCTGCTAGGATAAGGTCCCTTGACTTGTTTGCATATTTTAGTCTGTCAGGCTCCTGTTTAGCATTTGTTTTTCTTGGCATTTCAAAGCATTATGTTCAGTTTTATTATACCCTTGACAGACCAAATCCTAGTGCCAGCAGGCTACAATGAAACAAGCACTTACAATTTATAGAAGAAATTCAGATTCTATTTTTCATGGAGCCTAGAAGTTTCATCACCTGGTAAAATACTACAGGCAGGACAGTGGGCTTCCAGGGAGGTAATTATGTGACCTTTAGCACTGCCTCTGATGTTTGACTTAATTTCACTTTCTCTCTCTTTCTATGCATGCACACACATACATGCACACACACACGTGCACGCACACACACACACACACACACACACACACTTCTAATTAAAGTAAACTCTGGCATAGATACCTTTTAACTTTCAGAATGCAACCCTAAACCTAGCTGCTGAACATTTTAGCATTGAAAAACAGCTTTTCTTTAAATGGTTATGAAAGGATCCACTTTTCATTTTAACTTTGTCTATGCCAAGCATAGCCTCAGTTCTTTCTTCTCTGATCAACAATTTTGTTCTAAAGACCCTACAGTCTGAGGGATCTTTGGGCCTCATTGTATGTGTATCCTCTCACCAAAACATCTCACCTCCTGGCAACTTCCATCTGAGCTTTGAGACTGTTCCCATTGCCCACTTGTCAAACAGCCACAAGTGGGTAACTTCAGGGCACTTTTGAGGTGATAATTCCTTTGCTTAAAGCTATGGGTCCCCTGAGGAGTATGAAACAAGAGCCTTGCTCTTAAGAAAATTAATCTAGCTGAGAAAGAAAATCTCAACACAGCTGGAACAATCAATACACATTTCTATGTTCCACTGATATTTATAATTATGTTTAATGAACATTCCCCAAATATCATGGATGATGGAATATCTAATTAAAACTCATGGAGGGGGCAACCCCTTTGGGTCCCCTCTCACTGTGGGAGCTCTTCTGTCCTCTCAATAAATCCCGGTTTAAAAAAAAAAAACTCATGGAGGATCGAAAGTTATGACCAGGTGAAGATACACAAGGCATTTCTGCCATGTTAGTAATGTGTTCTTTTGTATCTAAGTGGGTATTCTATGGGTATTTGTATGGTTTGAGAGCTGAGCTATAATTAACTTTATAACTAAGAGGAAACCAGGTGACCTGAATCTTGTTGCTCCTCAGAGAGTGCTCAAAAAGGCAGCGAGGTTCATCTGAGAGTGACCACAGGACCTTCGCTTCTCCAGTGCTGGGGTCAGAGGCCTATGTTTCTGAACTCCACACAGCACTGTCAGACTTTTTCCCAGAATCAGGCTTCTTTGGTACTACAGCCTGATGAAGAACTTAAATATACTCTCTCTCTTGTCCAAGGTATTATGTTCCAATTTCTCTGAAAGACATCTTTAAAATCTAGCTTCACATCTATGATGCTTAATTGTATGTGTCAATTTGGAGAGTGTTTTGGGGTAAGATTATCATTTAAACCAGTGAACTCTGAGTAAGCAAATTCCAACTATAATGCGAGTGGGTCTCATTCAACTAGTTGAAAGCCTGACTAGAACAAAGAAATGGGTCTTCCCAAGCAAGAGGGAATTCTTCAGTAGTCTGCCTTTGGACAGCATCTATACCATCTGTCTTCATCTGCACCACGTTCATCTCTTGGAATCTGCCTGCACAAACTGGAACTTTCAGACTGGAACTGTACCAGTTCAGCAATCTTGAATCTCCAGCAATCCTGAATCTTCAGCCTGTTGGCTCATTGAAGACTTTGGATTCACCAGTCTCCTTAACTTCATGAGCCAAGTCCTTGTAATCTCTCTCTGTCTCTTACACACTCTTGCTCTTGATCTTTCTCCCCCCGCCCTCCTCACACTCACACACACACACACACACACACACACACACACACATACACACACACACACACACCCTATTGGTTCTGTTTCTCTGGAGAACACTGACTGATACAACATCCATTGCTGCGTAACAAGTTACACTAAAACTCAGAAACTTAAATCAATACAAATATATTATCTCATAGTTTTGTGGATCAGAAATATGGACACATTGTATCTGGGTCTTTGCTTCAGTCTCTCACAGGCTTCAATTAAGGTTTCTTGCATGGCTGTGGTCTCATGTGAAGACTTATTTGAGGAAGAATTTGCTTCCGAGCTCATTTGCATGGCTGTTAGCAGAATTCAAATGCTTTTGCACTGTTGTAATGAGGGACTCTGCTATTTCCTGGTTGTTGGCCAGAGGCCATCCTCTGTTCTCAGCCACATGGTCCTTTCCATGGGGTAGGTCATGACATGGTAGCTTGTTTCATCAGAGCAAACTTGCATGAAGAGGTCAAGAGAGAAGGTTAGCAAGAAGGAAGTCACAGTCTTTTATAACCTAATCATGACAGTGGCATCCCATCACATTTGCCCTATTTTATTTGTTAGGAGCAAGTCACCAAGTCCAGCTCATCCTCAAGGGCAGAGGACTGTACAAGGGCATTAATACCAAGAGGTAGAGCTCACTGGGAGCCATGTCAGAAGCTGCCTACTCCACGCATTCCACCTGAGAACTTGAGAATTCTTAACTGGCACTCAACATGACTTTATGCCTTTGCCAGTTGGGGCTCTGGCTTCAGAACTCTTTCTTGTTTCTGCTTCCTGAAAATTCTACTCACAGCTATGGATATATATTTCAAACAATGCCAGTTATCTCACATATATAGCATCACTGAGATGGTTTTTTTATAGGAATGTGTATATCCAGAGATTTGCTATTTAATTTCAGGAGATGCATCTGAGCAAGCAATCATTAGTGTCACTAGAGGAAGTGCATCTAAGTTTATTAGAGAATTGCTGCTCAGGAACATGGGCAGTTTGCTTAGGAGGCATCCAGGTCCTCCAAACCATCTGGAAATAGAGCAATGGCCGTTCTTATCAAATTTCCATTGCAAAAACCATAGTGGTAGAAACACAAGTCTAATTTAAATTGAAGGAAAACATTTTAAACCCTCAAGAGAATGACTGGTTTTATATTCTGGGTTCTGTTTCAGGGAGACATTTTTGTTTTCTTATTGCCTTCCTTCTTTCTATTCCATGGAGGTCAGTTACATTTCAAAGAGGATAGTATTTAAGGTTGGTTTTCTGTACAGTAGGGGATTTGCATGCCACCTCATCACAAAGGTATTTATTTTTCTGAGTAAAGTAAAAAAATAAAATAAAATGATACTAAGTTATGCTTGCCAAACAAAGCTTAAAAATCCAAATGAAGGGTCAGACATATATGATTGCTATAATCCACAGGCTTTTCTCAAGTCAATAGCAAGAGGGAGAGAGGCAGAGAAACAGAGCAGTGAACTTCCAAATTCCCAATCATAGCCTTTCAAAATTAGTTCAGGAAATTAACAGTTTAACATAGTGCTGTTAATGTTATTACTATTATTTGCAGCATCCTTCTTCCCTTTGTTTCTCTTAGATTTATCAATTGGTCTACTGTTATTGCATTTTTCCAGATGAATGGTGTGTATAAAAAAGAGCATTAGCAATGGCCTTGAATAAGAAGCTTAAACACCAAATTCTGACTGAAAAGAAGAATGAAATGGCACACACATGTATAGGCACACACTTGCACAGATAACTTTTCAACATGAACATGGAAAGAAAGGTGTGTATGGAGACTGAAGGAGGATTCATTACACTGACGGCATTAAGAAAGCCACTGAGGTGGTTTCCCTGGCTCCAGCAAAATTTGTGATTAATTTTTTGGGCAAGAATTACGTCTTTGGGGATGATTTTAAAAAATTAAGATAGCTACAGAAATAATTAACTCTTCCATTGGTTTGGAATCCTTCCTGAGTGATGGGATAATATGGCACGTCACATCACAGGACTTAGGATGTAGGGGGGGAACTGCAGAGGTGAGAAACCAGTCCCACCAGGTAACATGAAAGTTGTGTGTCAAGTCACAGTGTAAATGAGTCCCCATGATGACCATCCTCAGCAAGGATATTTATTGTTCAGTCTCTCTCACTCTCTCTCTCTCTCTCTCTCTGTGTGTGTGTATGTGTGTCATTAAAACTTCTTAAATTTACAATGGGAAAGTCAACTGGATAAGAAAAGCAGTGGGGAAAAGTTGGAGATAAACTATGGAGTAAATAGACTTGTTGAAAAAAATCACTTTGTCTTAGTTTTAAAGCCTTGGTGTTCTAGTAGCATTGAAATTTTTACAACTCCAGTGTGCAACCAAGAAGCAGCTCTGCATGTAATCTTGTCGTGACAAAAGTTGCTAAGAGACTGTTCAATGTAAATTAAGAATAATAAAGTTATAGCTGCAAGGACAGCTGGTAGCAGAAATGAAACAAAACCAAACTTCCACCCCACTCCTCAATAGTGGCTTCATACAAACAGGTAATCACATTATTTTGTTTCATTTATCGACTTTATCTTCTGAGAGAATTGTTAGAATAAGATCAATATACTAAAAAAGATAAATAGGAATATTTGCTTGAGAAGTCACAAGTAGTTCCTTATATACTAGCTGTTGGTCAGAGGAGGATTGGAGTAGTGGTCACAAAAATTCACAGCAAAAAAAAAATAGTCAATTAGTTCCTGCAAAAGTTTCTTGTTATCTGATGAGCCTAAGAAAACTACCCCTGATATAAAACATCCATGGGAGGTAAGTGCTATTTGAGATTAAATGATGGTGGAACTGATATTAATTATCTGTGAGAAAGATATCTAATTATAACCACCTGCTCTCACTTTCACAAACTATGTCTATAATTTCACATTTGTTTTATTAGCATGCTTTTCCTAACACAATCAGTTTTGCTTAAAACAAAAATAGGTCTCCAGCATATACTCAACCCAGTAGTAAGAAGGCATGTTGTGCCAAAATCAGCAAAAAACCAAACCAACCATCTAATACTCAGTTTTGTCTTATATTGAGCCTTGCATAGTATAAAGCACTTTACATATATTATTTTAATTAATAGTTACAAAAATACAATCAAAATGTGTTACTTATTAACCCATTTTACATATAGGAAGACTCAAGTTTGGCCAAGTTAATGGCTTAATGTGGGATTCTCAGTTGAGAGTGCAGCACCCAGGTAAGGACCAGGCTCTCTGAAGTGCAATCTTTTCCCCAAGCTGTCCAGGCAAGAACAGAGTCAGAGCACTAAGCATCAATATTATGCCTCTTGATCAAAAGGTTCATGAAATCTTTGATATTTTAACAAATCAAATATGGGCCCTGATAGTGCCAGGTCTTTGGAATGATACTTCACTGTTTTACTCCATCCTATCTGTAGGTGAGATGTGTTGGAACTCAGATGCATGCTGAAGACGTATATAAAGCCATACATAAAGAGCCGGGTTCGGTGGCTCACGCCTGTAATCCCATGCCTTGGGAGGCTGAGGTGAGTGGATTGCCTGAGCCCGCGGGTTCGAGACCTGCCTGGGCAACTTGGTGAGACCTCATCTCTACAATAAATCAAAAAATTAGCCAGGTGTAGTAGCGCGCGCCTGTAATTCCAGCTACTTGGAAGGCTGAGGCGGAAGGATTGCCAGAGCCCAGCAGGTCGAGGCTGTGGTGGCCGGGAGTGGCCACTGCACTCCAGTCTGGGCGACAGAGTGAAACTCCAACTCAAAAAAAAAAAAAAAAAAAAAGAGCTGCTTGCTACCCAACCATTGGCTTAAATGGTCTCCAGGGCAGTCTGTAGTCTTTAAATTCTACAACATGGAACAGTGCCACTCTTGATGAAGTTTCTACCAGTTGGCAGAGCAGTAAGAAAAACAAGGACAATAAATTTGGCATATAAAATGTCAGTGTAAAATTGCCATTCCTTTAGCCTAAGATTATACCCTGCCTATATGATTTTGATGGTAAACCAACCTTTTGTATATAGACAATAATAAGGATGGAGAATGATTGCCATTTGGTTTTCAGTGCTCTAACTTATTACAATAAAAAATTGCCAATATATGAATACTTCTGTGTACTTCCACACTATTTTATTTTTTTACTGGTTAATGAATTCTAAAAGTATTGCCACTATTGATTAATGGAGCACATAATGTTTAATAAGAGTTAGGTACCATAGTAGCTTGCAAAAATAGCTACAATTCTCCATTTGTCTCTGTATCCATGTCTCTCTGACTTTGCACCATGACTTTTCAACTCCTCCTATCAATGGACAAAGATCATTTCCTCTCCTTCTTGAACCTACCTGGTCTTAAGACTTGGTAATACAAAGATATGAAGATAAGAATGCTAGTTTGAAGTCTAAGCCTCCAGAGGCCTTGATCACCTCTACTCTGTCTCTTAGAACCTACTACCATGATGTGAACAGCTTGGGCTAGTCTGTATGAGAAAAGTACCATGTATTCAGATAAGCAACCTTGCAGCCAACAGTCCATTAGCCCTCAGAAGTAAAATCATATGCACACATGACTTAGCCCAGATCAAATCACCAACCCATGGAATTGTGAGCTAAATATACGGTTGTTGCTCTAAGCCTTTAGGTTCTGGTGTAGCTTGTTAGATAGGAATGTCTAACTGATACAGTCACATTCACAGGCATTAGATAGAAATGGAAACAGAAATTAGAAGACTTTGTTACTTATCAAAGCACTGACATCATTATTAGAATAATTTCTTAGCATATATTTTAACATAAGAGGTAGATTTGCAATCACCTTTTCTGTTTTTTAAAGTTGAAGAGATTTAGGTGCATAGCTGTTTTGAGAATTTTGAAAGCTCACACCTCTAATTATGGGTAGAAATAAGTCTAGAAGCCTAGAACAATACAATTATTTTCCTGTGTTACTTGAGTACACTAAAATTACCCACATTTACCTATCTCATAATAATTAAGTGATGTTTTATGATACTATGAATAGCACTGTCAATTTCTTCTGTCAATAAATACAACTAGGCTGGGTGCAGTGGTTCACACCTGTAATTCCAGCACTTTGGGAAGCAGAGGCTGGAGGATCGCTTGAGACCAGGAATTTGAGACCAGCCTAGACAACATAGAGAAATTCATCTCTATAAAAAAATCAAAATTTAGTCAGGTGTGGTGGCACATGCCTATAGTTCCAGCTACTCAGGAAGCTGATGTGGAAGGATTTCCTGAGCCCAGGACGTTGACGCTGTGGTGAGATGTGATAGCACTTCTGCACTTCAGCCTGGGTGACAGGGTGAGACTCCAGCTCAAACAAACACACAAGCAAACATAAATGCAACTAGATTCTAGGAGATGTATTTTGATGATACTATTAGAGCAATGCAGACTCCACTCTTCAAGTGCCATGCTGCACATTTTAGAAATATAAATATTTTCTATCTAGTCAACGTGTAATGGTTAGGAGACCTAAATTCAGAAAATATGGGCCCTAGTCCTGCATTTGCTAGTAACTGACCCTTAAGCATTTTTCTTTCTCACTCAGTTCTCAGATTCCTCATCTCTGAAGTAATGGGGCTGGACTCAGTGAACTTTAAGGTTCTCACTATTCCTAAAGTATCACAGACCCTTAATCTGGTCATTCTAAATGTTTGGAAACAAGTTCCAAAAGATAAATGCATTAAAACTCCCTGGAGACTGAAGGCCTGGTATCTACTTAGTAGAGTCTTACCTGCTGCTTTTCCAAAAAGGAAATTTTTACAGGTGGCTTTGTTATGGGCTATTGTAGGCTATTCTTATAGAAATGAGACTCACACTTCTCTTTTTTCTAAGGTTGCCTTTGTGTACACTATGATTTTGCTTTTCCATGGTCATTAAATGTATTCTGTGACTTGAGTTGAAATGTATTCAAAGATCCACATGAAAATAAAACCAGGCACATTGCAGCCTCTATTGTGATATTTATCACTGACTGTACTCACATGACTACAGAACGCCATAAAACCCTGGAGGGGTTACCTTCACTTAATAGCGTTCTTCCCTTTCACTCACCAGCCACTTCTTATTGCAAACAGCTGCTTGAAAACGAAAAAACATTTTCTATTTCCAAGGGACATTGTTGGCTCTCAAAGTACTTTGCTCATTTTATTTAACAAATGTTTAAGTTTAATCAAATTGCTAATTCCAAAAATGAGCCAACCTTGCATCTTGAATCACTAGCTCATGAGACCTGTGCATTGAAAATGGTATAAACAGGATCAAATTCGAGAGCACAAAAAATTTTAAAAAGCGAAGCGTGTGGCTCTTATGTGTTCTGCTTCCTCCTGTGATGTTTCGGGATCAGCAGCTTGCCTCTGCCCACACAGTGATTCTAAGGGCACTGACCAGCTCAGTTTCTCATGAAGGCTTCCTCAAGTTCTGACAGAAGGCTCATTCTAAACAACCAAGTGAAACTGCATCAGCACCAAAGTAAGGGAGGAAAACAACCATCATATAAACTTTATTAGCACTCTTTATTATGAAATAAACTAGACTTACACTTCTTTTGGAGGGGAAAATGATGAACACAAAAAACATACCGTATTTTTACTTACTAACGTGCACTTGTAAAATGCATGGCATGCTGCTTTACAGGCAGTAGCATATAAAATACTTTTTCCAGATGTGGATTCATAATTCTCCAAAGACTATAATAGTTATCATAAGATTTATGGAGGATAATTTATTAATCACATTTTTTTCTTTCAGAGATCTGTTTGGTAAGATGAAAGAGAACTTTTAAATGTCATTTTAACCAAATGTAGATGGCATAATATCAAGTTACTCCTTTTGTTCAAATTATTTTTAATGACTTTATTTGTTTTATTGCCTCCACAAGTCAGTACCAACTTGGTGGTAATGATCTCTTCAGGAAATCTCTTAAGATTTTTAAAGTAAAATAGCATGGAGCTATTTTAAAAACTAAATGAACTGAACTGTGTGAGTTGATTAGTGTTCGTTTATTTGAGGGACACATGAGCTACTGAAGCTTATTTTTTATAAGATCTGGAGGAGACAAATCTTGTGAAAACTGAAGGTCGCTGAGCATTTATGCAGCTTCCTTCACAGAAACGTAGAAGCCCACTTGTGTCTGAAGTGCTACAAGTAACACACTGTTAAAAAAAAATACACATTTCAAACATGGATCCCTTTAATCTGGCTTAGATTATTAAAAACACAGCTGTGCTAAATCCACATTGAGTACCCAAGTCACGTGATGAGTAAAAATGTCCAAATGACCTTCTTTTTTGTCATCACTTTGCTTAGAGCAACTTGCCTAAAGCTTAGCATACCAAAGAAAAAACAGGAAATTCTGCAATTCAAGGGGACTCAGTCCTAAAATCACTTGACCTCTCACACACCATGTCATCCTTTCCAATCCCACTGTTCCCTGGCAGAGGAGTTTACCCTAGGCAATAGGCACAGATAATCATTGAATGAATAGTGGCCATATAGACTCACTTTTCTTTATCCACCTAGACTCTTGCAACAACAATCAGAATTCCCTCATCTCAAATATAAGGATAACAATACTTTGTAGAATTATCACAAGGGTTAAAATAAAATGATGCATGCAAGTTATCTACAGCCGGCACATAATTTGTATTCAATAAATAGGAGCTATTATGATTATCATGTGTACAAGTGTGTGAAGAATTTGTGTTAATTTTGAAAAAGCAATATGCCCAAACAGTGTTTATCAGTAGATTTGAAAATAAAGGGCATAAATTATTAGCAACCAGAAACAGAAACATATTGAATAACTTCCATGTGTGATCCACTGTCCTAGGCTCTGAAAGGGGCACCAAAATATGCAGGAGGGAATCTGTGTCCCAAAGTGTTTATAATCTATGAGAGTGCTCTAATACAAGTGCTGACAATTTCAGTAGGATTTTAAACCGATGGCAATATGAAATCACAATAGCAGAGACAGGTCTGGGGTGTGAGTGGTTGCTGTTTCCACAGAAAGGGTATGGCAGTGACTTTAGAAAGTCAAGAAGAGGCTGAGAATGAATGAGTCGGCTATGAAGACTGCATATAAATTGGACTGGAATGGGTACAAGAAAGAGAGGAATCTAGAAAAAGAAAACTTGGGAGCAATTGATATTGAAATTAACCAGGTAATTAGAGAGAAGTAAGGCCATGTGCACAAAAGAATTAATATGGGAAATTAATAACCAGGCCAAGCTTCTATATAGAGACAAAGGGTCTCTTTAAAACTCTCCGAAAGTCTGAGAGAATGCCTTGGCTAATATTAGCATCAGTCCCCAAGAAAGTCATTTACCTCTGGTGAATCTGAGTGTCCATGGCAACTTCCAGTGTGACCCTTGCCATGACTGTTTTCCATTAGACATGGAAGCCACCCCTGAGGGAACCTGCACAGTGTAGCCTGTGATGAACACAACCCGCTAGCTCCATGCCTTGTACACACGTCCACCACAATAGTCTCTGCCTTCTTTGTACATCTGTTTGCACCACAAGACTATGAGCTTCTTGTGGAGAACAAATTATTTTCTATTTCTCCAAGATCATAGACAGTAGAAAGTTAGAGAATGTTTGATGGATGTTCTGTTCTTGGCTAAAGGACCAGTGGGAAGAGCAACTTTCAAAAAGAGAGTGTTTTACAGGATTTTCATCTTTGTAGAAAGTACCACACAGAAAACAGAAAAGAAGGACAAAGAAATGGGAATCATCTTGGGACCCTGAAATGAAACATTTTCATGCACCTCCTTAATAAGTGTAGGAGCACAGCCCAGAAATGCTCCCTCTAGTGACCCTTTTAACCAGTAGCCAACTGGACATGAGGAGCTACTCAGTATTAAATCCAACTCCATTTGGGGCCTCTCTCAACCAGAGGAAGGACCAGGCAGGAGCAGGTAAACAGCAAGAGGCAATGAGTCTTGAGCCTCCCACCAAGAAGCCTTGTGCCCTAAGAGTCCACAGAGGCCTGATTGCCACCTAAACCTTACAACCCACAAAGCAGGAAACAAAAGAATATCTCTGGACTAGAGGGAAATATGCTCTTTTACTGGGTTAGAGGTCACCAATCTGAAAAGCACCCATCTGCCCACATGGGATAATAGACCCTCCCTTGCCCGAATGGAGAAACTCTTCTCAGGTTTGTTCTAATCACATAGAAGATAACATCCAGCATCTGGGAGAGATGTCCAACCCATTCCTACTCTTTTCTTAAGACTTTTTTAAAATCAGAGCTTGCCAAAATATACCACTTTTTCATCAGTCCAATCCAAAGACCAAATTCCATAGCCCGGAATGCATACATTATCCAAGTTCAGAGATAACAGGGAAAGTAAAGATTGTGTAGATCTTCTCTGAGGAGCTGGCATGCCGGTGTTTTCCAGAGTAAAACTTTCATGGAAGCAAACTATGTGATATATGGATTTCTCCTTTTGCTAAATTGGGGCCAAATCATGGTGGACCTAGGGTGGCTGCTAGCAGAGGGAAGGGAATCTTACTAGATGGTAGGTATTGTTATTGATGGACAGACTCATCTTCCTTTTTCCAGCCTCCTCTGTATCTTAGTAAAACAATAGCCCACACATATACAACACTTAATTCGTCTCAGGCAGTATTCCTAGTGCTTTGCACATAATAACTCAACGATTGCTCACAATCACCTTATGAGTTATATACTATCTGTATGCCCATTCTTACAAGTTGAAGTGCTATGAAGTTGGCAGACACCCTGGTAGAGATTGTTTTACCTTCCAAGAGGCAAATATTTTTCAGGGCCCAGAATTTATAAAAAAGCTAAACCTCAGCTCATCACTTTTGAAATCCAGATAGTCTCTAAACTTTAAGAGAATAAATGTCACTTAACTCATTAGTCTGCAAATAACACCACTGCATATTCTATTTGCCAGCTTAAAGTGAAGAAGTCAGAACAGAGGTGGGGGGTTCGGGGCATAAATTTACCATCTGTGATGAAATGTAATCAGATCCGAGGAGTTTCCACTTTGAAGTCTTCCTGAATCTGTGTGGGTTACAGGTCTGAACATATCACCAGCTTTGACAGGTGGCTTTATTTTTCATTTCAAAGGGGGAAAAAGAAAGGCAAGAAAACCAAGGAAACACATGCACAGCAGAGCTTTGAACGTGGCCTCCACCCCACCCCCACAATGCTCATGGAGACACTTTTCCCCATTCAGGTCACACAGTCAGAGAAGCAAAAGCTGTTGGGCTTTGGTCCATCCAGGACTTTGTCCTTCCCAGCCATTGCACCATGAAAGATGCCTTTCTCCAGCTCACGGAGTCCACCCTTTTTTCTCAGCAACTAGACAAACTGCAAACTGGCCCTATACTTCAGCCAGCCAGTGCCCTTGGAATTAGGCACCAATAGGTGAGGTTGGCAGGCAGGAGGGAACTGGTCTAGATGAGTAACTCTTGTCTCAGAGAATTTCTAAAGGCTGAAACACAGCTTCCCTTCAAAATCACCAAGCCCATAGACTGCTGATTACAATGCTGAGCCTGTCTAACCAACACGTTCCCATTCTGAGTAATACAGTACATAGAGGGGTGGGCATGGCCAATAACTCATTTGGGGTAGGCAGTCATTGACACATGACTAAATCCTACCTACTTCCGAAAGGATTGTCTGCTATTTATGCATGACAATGGAGCAAAGCAGAGTGTAGCCAGTGCAAATTCAAGAAAGCACAAGCATGTCATAGCCTGCCTAGGGCCTCCTGCATGAAGTCCAGAGGAAGTCCCTGGAAAGGCCTGTGCTGACAATCACCACATCCCACAGCATGAGGATCCTCCAGCTGTAGAGACAAGGGTAACCCCTGCAGAGGCAGTACACTGGGTGGGGTAAGAACTTTAATCAGAGAAAATGAATCCGATGCATACGATCAGATCAGACATTGGCCTTTTAAAGAAGAGTAACTAGCTATATCCCTGCAAAGCGATACTCAGATTTTCTTCCAGCCCAGTGGCTCCCCCTGTGCCTGTACTGGAGTCCTCAGAGTATGACAGAGTCCCTGAAATACCCATATGACCAGAGTTTCTGTAAGACATTGAGAGCACAAGGCAGCATGACTCCGGAATGGCATGCCACAGAAACAGGATTTGGCTTTCTTAATAAATGGCATTTATTAGACTTTCTTCTGATTACAAGCATAATACATACTCATTATAGAAAGATTCGGGAAAAATGGAGAAGCAAAAGAGGAAAATGAAAATCACCTGTAGTCCCACCACTCTGGGCATGTGAACATTTTGTTTACCCAAGCCTCTTTTTTTAAACTGTGAGTATACTTTTTAAAAATAAAAATAAATATTGTTTGTAGCCTTCCTCTTTCTTTAGCAATATTGCAAGAAATCTTTACCCCATCTGTATATTCTCCCATAAAATGGGTTTAGTGTCAGCCTTATGTCCCACTGTGAGTATGCATCTGCATTTGCTCAAACTTCTTGTTGACCACTGGTTTCACCTTTTCTGCTATTACAAATAACACTGAACTGAACATGGGTACGTGTAACTTTATGGACATCTCTGAATCGACTTTTATAATTTTTTAAAAATACAACTATAGGAACAAAGGGTTTGCATTTTCTAGTTTCAAGATTTTTGTACATGTTTAAATTTTGAAGTGACTAAGAAAAAAAAACTCATTCTAGTTGCTCAGTTGGTGTCCTTGGCGTCATGAAGACTGAAGGAGACTGTCTTCTGAGTTCTGGCAGCCCTGCAGATTGCTTTTGAAATTCAGTTGCTATCCTTAAGTGATGATTAATTAACGTATCATATTATCACTCAGAGCAGTCCCATATCACATAATTGATCTTCACAAATGTACTTCTCCACTTATTGGTATTGGAAAGTGTTTCAGAGCACAGATTTAAGGATCACATCAGCCTGGGTATGGATCTCTGCTTCTCATTATTTTGTAATGTTGGGCAAATTACTTAATCTCTCTCAGTTTCTGCTCCGAGTTGTTGTTATTGCTGACTATTTACTCACCATCCATCCTCAGTTCTGCCTTGGATTGATAGTTTATGACGATATTCTTATTTTATGATTGAGATCAAAGGTATGAGAAAAATGTAATATATCAGAATTTTCTAGGTATCAAGGAGTGAGACAGCAATTAAGAGCCAAGGGAAATCATAAAAATATCTTAGAACTCAACTAGCCCCATGGTCTTATGCTGTTTTGCAAACAGGGGAAGGAAAAAAGGAAGGGTGAGTGAGAATCTGCACTATTTACAAGTTTCCATTATAAGTTCTTGAGTTCCAGCTTCTTTTCTGGCTGTTTCCTTACCAGTATCCTATAGCTCTCTGAAACAACAAAAGAAAACAGGGAAAGTGCATCACATTTCCAGCAGAACTAATAGCATGTATAGAAGCCAAGGTCTGTGCATTGTGTCTATATTAGCTGCAGACTCAATAGTTCCACCAGGTGCTCAGTAAACAGTTGTTTTAGGGATGGCCTCTCATTCTTTCTTGGCCCATTTGATCTTTCCCTAAGCCTATGAACTTAAAGTCTGACCCCTTCTGGGGGCTGGAATGTGGCCCTTCCCTTGGTCCCAAACCTGTTCCTCCTGAGAGAGATAAGACAACATTTCTTCCATGCCTGATTCTTAGTGCCTCACTGTTATTTCCCTGTCCCTGGGCACCAGCCGTGCCCTGCAGCAAAGGATCCAGACCAGTCCTGTCTCTGGCTTCTGGCAATAAAAGCAAGAGAAAAGAGCAAAGTTTGCTTTTTTGTTTTGCTTTTAGCTTCACAACAGAGCTCCAATGTCTATCCTTCCTCTCACTAAATAACGCAGAGAACAGGCCTGTGACAATCAGGAGTCAGGTCAAGACAATGTCAGATTCTTGGTGGTTTTTAAAATAAATATTGCAATTCCCAATTTAAGCCTGATGTGGTGGCACACACCTGTAATCCCAGCCACTTGAGAGGTTGAAGTGGTAAGAAGACTTGAGACTAGGAGTTCAGTTCAGCCTGGGAAACATAGTAAGACACTGTCTCTAAATCTTGATTTTAAAGACAAAGAAATTTCCAGTTTAAAATAAATATTGAAATTATTAAGTTAGTAATAAAACAAAAACTTGGTTCTATTAGTGTGATTTATATTTCATATTTTTAAGAAAAAGTTGCAATCTTCAGTTTCAGGTACTACATACTCCAGTCCTAGTTATAGAGAAACTTACAAAAGAGGGAATAATATTTTGCACAATTCTTCTTAAAATCAAGTCTGTAAGGAAAAAAAATCCTTGTAATTTAGAATTGTGCAATATGCTTTCAGTTATGGAAACTGAAAAAAGTGACATTTCTCAAGAGCGATTCAGGTTTGTATCATGACTTGGTTTTGTTACATAGCTAACTAGTTACATAGTTAACTAGTTAAATAGTTCACATTTGTGGAGTACTTTCTAAGTACCAAGCAATAAGTTGAGAGTGTTACATACATTAACTCATTTAATCCTCAGTAACAACCCTATGACTCAGTTTTTATTATTATGTCTTTACAGATGAGGAAACTGAACTTTAGTGGTTAGCTGGTAACTGACAGAGTTGGAATTAAAATCAAAGTCTGTCTGATTCCATGACTCAAAATCTTACTATATTTAACTACTGCCTCATAAAGCATAGGATCAAATCTTGCTATTTCTGTCTCCTGCTTTCCAATACAATGTGTTACATTCACCACAAAAAATCTTTTCATAGTAATTATAATTAATGTCATTGTGAATTAATGAAGATGATAAATCATTATTGTTACTGTTGAAAAAACTAACATATATGTATACACCATTTATAAATGTTTGTAATGCACTTACATCATATTTTTAGATTTTCCACAACTCTATGGGGTGGGCATTGTCCCTGATTTATAGATGGGAAACTGAAGATAAGAGAGTTTAAATGATGATACAAAAAAAATTGTCAACATACCAAAGTCAGGCAGACCTTGTGCTTCCATGACCTTGACAATGATGCCTCCTTAAATTTTGTGCCCTACGCACCTTGCTTGCCTTATCCAAGGCCCACCTATGCCTGTTCAATTCTCTTGGCTATGTAGGTTTATCAGTTTCTATCATCTTATAAGATATTGATTCCACTGGAAAAGATTGATAACAGTAAATCAACAATGAGTAAGGAAGCCCAAATACCAATGCAACCAGAACACTCCAAGACATTTGACAAGATGGAGTGATGCAACTTCTTCCTGGACCTATAGACTGGAACCTCTTGCAGGCAGCAATTGCAAATCATTTATCTGTACTTCCAGCCTAGGCCTTGGGTCTGACATACAGAGAATGCATGATATTTTTTTGAATGATGAATGAATCAACCAACAAAAGTACTGAGTTTGGAGTCATGCAGTATCTTTTTCCCTCAAAGCTTCCTCTTTCAACTTGTTCTTAGCACTTGGAAAAGATGGAGGGAAGAACAGGAAATGTTGTCAAGGCAACCAGGTTGGACTCAAGCAAAAGAGATGGTACGACAAAAGCTTCCACTCCCAACCTCTCTGGCTGTTATGTCCCCTTGCACCTTATTAACTCAGCTCCCTGAATCCCAGATGCCTCGCCTCTGTCCTCTCAGAGGTGGCTAGGGAGAAGATCTTGCCGTTACAGAAGGAGGCCATTTACCTTGACTTCCCTCTTCCCGATTATCCTCTGGAAAAACCTGTCCCTTTTCATCTGCAATGCAGGAGACTGTCAAGATCTAATTTTATATAAAGGACTTCTTTTATTTCTTCTATTTTAGGAAGAAAGAGAAACAAGATTGATCCCAGTTTTTAACGTAGATTGAAAATGGAGTTGTGCCAATTCCCTGCCATGCTCTGCTGGCCAAGAGAGGAGAGAAACAAGCAGCCTGTGTTCCTAGAGCATTTTTCTGAGAACAGGAAAATGTCAATGATTTGGATAATTGAGTGTCTGGGTTAAATGTTACCTGCGCCACATCTTTGAATAAAAAGGGTTTTGATTAAATAATATCAGCAGAACAAACAGGATAATAAAGTAGAATTTATATCTGACAACGAAATAACTATTTTTATGAATTATATATATATATATGTAAAGTTGTGATACAATTCAATCTACTTATTAAAACATATTCCATAAAATTCTCTAATAATCAGGAAATGTTTATTGGTCTAGTTTGGGTATACAACTGGCTTTCTTGGTTTGTGTTACTTTTAATGATTCAGATTTAATTTCCTTATTGCTAGACATTGTCCATATTAGTGAGATTTCACCAGGATTTGCCTGAAGAAATGTCTCCTAGGAAGAGCCTTCTGGAGAGTTATTTGTCAGGACTCATGAAGACTCATGAATGTCAGGACTGATGAAGATACTACCTAGCTGCTCTGGGTGTACAGGGTAGTCTGCAGAAGGAAATCGAAAATACACAGAAAGGTCTTTGGACAGAATTCCAAAACAGATGAATCTGCACTTGGTCTTGCAATCTTCAGTAGCACTGAGATCTGTCAGCATGCTGCTTTACATGATAAAATTTTTTTAAAGAGGTGAAGAAATTGGCCTGTAATGCAATCATTCCATCTGTGTCCAAATATCTTGTAAACAAGGAGAGATTTTGAGTGCACAGTGACTCTTTGCTTTCAGGGCCTTCCAGGGTAAGGTGGTCTAAAGGAAGATATTGACAAAGAGCAGAAGTCTGATGAGGGCCTTTTTCCTTCCTGACCCAGGGAATCCTGTCAGCCACTTGTGGGCACCCTGACTCCCCTCACAAAACAAGTCTGGACTGAGAGCTGAAAAGGTCTCCAGATGTTATTTCATTGATAAGGCCATCAGAAATCTAGTGATTCTAGGGTAGGTTTTCTACCAGTCAAACAAATTTATTTGACTTCACTCTACTTTCCATGACCTGGCCCTAAGTGTCTGTGGAAGAAACATCAGCATATAACATCAATATGAACCATGCATTTTTATGCATCATAAATAGAAACTGTATCATGACTTAGCAAATAACTTGCCTATGAATGCCTGTGGACCCTCTTTGTCTCTCCTTTTATCTGTCTCTATCAATCTCTCTTTCTTCTCATCCCTAAACACACACACACACACATACACATTTTATTTCTGAGCTCCTCTTCAAAATCCACTAGGACCATGCCCACCACAGTGGTCTCTCCGTAAACTGAATCCCCAAGGAACTCATTATTCTCTCTATCCGATATGTCTTGTTACTACCAAAAGAACTGGAAGACCCTAATCAAATACTTCAATACCTTTTACAATGCCTTGTGCTTAGTTGGCATGCACTTCGTTAAGACTTTTCTGGTGGTTCAAATCATTTAAGTGCAGTAAATAAACACCCAGAAGTTCCTCCTCCTTCCCTCTCGTCTCTGTTTATATCCTCCCACCCACACTTTCTCAGGACCCCTGAGTAGTCCTAGGTCGGCCCAGCTAATGGGGATTAGGGATAAGTCCTATTCCCTCAATTTCCTCAGCTGCAAACTGATGAGGTTGGATTTAGGGCCTGAAAGAGCACTTTCTAGTTTAACTCTATGTATTTATATGGCTCTAGACTTTTCAAAGGTTTTTCAGTGAGTTCCTTAGGTAGAAGTTTCATAATTTCTTTTTACTTTCAAGCCTTGAATAAAGACTTAATATTAAGTTTTTTTGGTCTCATTAGTCTTTGTGTTTTCTTGTTGCCATCTGGATTATCCAAGCTCCCTTCTGCCCCTGAAAAAATGTAAACTACTGTTCTCAGAGTTATGTGTGATCTACTAAGAGCCAACTTCTCCCACTCCTCCCCCAACCCCACACCTTTCCCAGAGATCCACACTCAACTCCCTTCTCCTGGGCTCTGGGACGCCTGCATCATCCCGCCCTAGACTTCAGCCCCTTTGGCTTCTCCTGATCTTCTCTAGGATGGCTCCCACAGCCCTCATACCTCCAAGCACTGACTAAGTTACAAAGACACTGAGCACTTCACTTCCTAAACGTCTCTGATGCCTAGACCCTATAAGACATCAACAGTTCATTGGAAAGTTTTGTTGTTGCTGCTATTTGGCTGTGTTTGACTGTTTTTTCGCTTGCTTGCTTGTTGGTTTGTTATTCATAGGTCTCACTGCCTTCCTTCCCACACACCAGCTACCCAACCTCTTCTTCCCTGACATGACTCTCAGGCCCACCCTTTCCTCTAGGCCTTGGAAGACTCTCACACCAAGGTGGCCACAGCTGCATTCCAGGTATCTGCTTTCCACTTGCCTACAACCCCAAACAATCAAACTTGCCATCATAACAGCATCCCTGTCCCCTGACTCCGCCTCCTACGAATAGCATTTTGTTCTGACTGAGAGAAAGTCAGCAGGAATGTCAGCTAGAACCCATCAGCCCAGCCAGGGAGGCCTCTTGTCTTCCAAACAGGGAGTAGCACCTTTCTGGAAACATCTCCTTGCTCCCTGCCCCTGGCCATTAGAACATTCCATGAGACCTCACAGTTATCTGGTCATCTCCTCCAGAGACTCACAATCACAGACTGTAAAAATAAATGCAATGTTCAAAAGACCAATTGCATGTCTTGGTCACTTTGTACATCCCACACATTCAGGGACTGGTACTGTTCCTGACAAGTACTGATCAAAATTACTGCAATCAGTAAATTTTGTTGACTCAGTGAGTAGCCGTTTGGGCCATGCTCCTTCTTCACACACGTGTCCCAGATCTCCACCTTACAAGCCCATAGCTTCAAACTCTTGCTCTGTATGCCACCACTGGTTTCTCATCCTCCTTTACCCCCATTCTGTTCTCACCACCTACCATAATAATATTTGTGAACTACAAGTTACCCTCTAGGATTAAAGCTAAGCAGTACCAATTCTTCCGTCTTTCTTCACAAAACTTGCCTTTTCATTATTATCTTCCTTCCACTTGGACTCTCTCCAAATGGTCTGCCTCCCTTCTGAGTTGTAAAGCTGAGAAAGAGGTTTGGTTGTAAGGCCAAACCATCAGGTTTTATCTACTCATATGGGAGCCCCTGAGAGTTCAACTTCTTGCTCTCAGAGGAGAGCGTAATTTTCAATAGCCAGAATGACAAAATTACTTCAAGAACAGCCACTTCTTCTTGGCTCTGGTCATAGTTGTTGAGGGGTGTGAACACTACTTGTCATTTTATTGAGCCAGTTTTCAGAGGTCTTGTCACAGTGAAGTCTGCATCTTTACAATCAAGGTGGGAATTAGCGGCAAGAGCATGATGGTGCAAGATACTCGTGTGGTCTCTGTACTTCCACTGGGAGGCTTAGCATCCTCTTCTGTTTATCAAGGCATCTAAAAATTATTATTATTAAACACCTAGGATTGTAGGGTTCATGAGCTGTGTGATAGGAAGGCTTAAGCTCAAGTTGTCTGAGTTACTCTTGGAAGAGGATCAAAACCCAAGCTGAAGCTCCTTCCCGCCTGACTCACAAGACCATTGTTATTGTATTTAGCTTTGGATAAACTTTCCTATGGAAGGTGACTGCTCACAGCAGTTCATTTGAAATGTGTAGGCTTAGATCTGCCTTCATGTGTGAGCGTAGGCCTGTCATCGTGCATTCCAGGTCACTCTCTGAAATGAATTTGTCTTTCCTCAATGTTTCTCAGAGCTGGGGAGCAGACATTCCTCCGGCTCTGCATTAATCCAATTACTAAACACCTGCAGACATGCAATAACAGTTTGGGTACCAAAGCCTTAGAAATGGTTTTATAGCCGAATGTAATCTGCTGTCCTGCTATCAGGAGTCACATTACACACCTGCCAAGATCCAAGCCAGAAAAATAACACTCACGGTTCTCACTCCAGGCAGGAATGTTAGATGCACATTAGAGAGACAACATGACAGGTATTTTAGCTTGACGGCCACAGACTCCATTAAACATTTTGAACTTCTTATTAATTGTATTCTAAGCCATTTTAGTACTAAAATGTTTTAAAGAAAAGTATGACAAAACAGGATTTCTCTTCTAAGGACAGTTAAGGCAACACCCCCTCCCCAAAAATAATTTAGAGAGCATAATGACTCATGCTGGTCCCCAGAGTGTCAGAATATGTCAGGGGTGGCTGCTTACCAGATAAACACCAGGATGTCCCATGCTCCCAAGGATGCCTGAACCTAGAAAATAATTCCATGCCACCTACTCATACTACCTCACTGCAAAGTTGCTAAATTGTTTAGATATTCAGAAACCTAAGACAGGCTTGGCAGGTCATGCTGGCATCTTTCTTAAAACACAGCCACCTCTAAAAGAAGCAAGAGAAGATTGTGAAGAGCTCTTTTTTCCGAGACTATTGAAACAATCCAAAACATGCCTTGATTAAGAATGATTCTTTTGTTTGTTTGTTTCTTGAACTGGTTTTGAAGAAATTCTGTTGCTGCCTATCTATGGTAAGGAATTCCTTAGTTCCACATTTCTTTACAACTGCCATGTTATTTAATTTCCACCAACTTGAGCTCTTAAAATATGGGAACATTTCTATGCATCCAGGACCTTGTAGAGACTGTGCCTGGAATATAGGGGGCCTTCAGGAAATGTTAACCAAATAAATTCCTGGGTAAAGGGACATTTCCCATATTGTACCTCACAGGGCCGACTAAACAGATGGCCAAGGGATGGAAGGACATCGTTTCCCTCCTCCTGGTCACTTAGTCTATGTAAGAAACCACTGGAGATATTAAGGACTGAAAAATAAGATAGTGAGTGCCCTAGGAAACAAGATGAAAAGGGGGTCATCCTTGGCACTAAATTCTTTGAGGTAACCACCCTCACATCTGAACAAACCTCACTTGAACCAAGATTTCCCAGCTCCCTCAGACTGCCTGCCACTTTCAACATCAGAGCACTCAGAATCCATACCCCTCTTTTGCACTTCAGCAGCAATAAAATATGACATGTGATTGATTGCTGCGAGTGTGTGAGCCTTGTCTTCCCAACTAGGGCATTCACTTTCCAAGGGCAGGGATCAGGATCATGTTTCTCACCTCACTTAGGTTGTATCCCACACAGCACCAAAGGTTCAGGCACTCTGCAAATACATAGGTCCCCATAGAGTTTTCTCTCCTTGGATTTTCTTTCTAAAAAATACACACAACTGAAAGGCCTTACTAACTGGGTTTCCAGCTATATTCTCAGTCCTTGCTAGTCAAAGTTTGGTCCCTGGGCCAGCTGCTTTGGTATCACCAGAGAGTTTCTTAGAAATACACAATCTTAAGCCCCATACTAAACTCGTGAATGCACATTTGCATTTTAGCAAGATCCCCAGAAGATTCAAATACATATTAAAGACTGAGGGGGCTCAGTTAAGCTACAGTTTCCTCTCTCAGAATGGCATCCCTGCAGAGCCAGGAGAAAGCACTATCTCTGACAGAACAGGTCTCAAAGAAGAGTCATCTCTGAGATCAAGGAGCCCCACAAGAGGTCTGAGCCAGAAGAGAAGAGAATACAAACAATAGCATCACCACCACCACTATGTGCTGGAGAGGAGGCTTTGCAGTGTCCACAGAGAGGGAACCCTAGCCAGAGGCAAAGTATTATGAACCTGGCTCAAAAAAGCATTCCGATGCCGGGGCACTAGGTCTGCCAGCCCCTCCCATACAGCCCAGCGATCTCAGCCCACATGTAACCTTCAGCCCCTGCCCAGAGCAGTCAGCATGACAGTAATAATAGTAGTCACAAGAAAATGCAACCCCGATCATGCTAACAACTTTTGAAAAGTAAAATGCTGGGGATATGATTTCAATTAAAACTCACATTGTCTGACTTGTCTCTCTGCATAGCAAAAGTTCACCTCCTCTCGCCCTCTTACCTCCTCTTCACAAAACTAAGGCAGACAGAAGGGGCTGTGTCAATGTTTGCTCCTACCTTGAGGGGCAGGGGTCTGTGTGCCAAGCATCACTTCCCATTCCCCAGTCTACTGAGAACACATAGAAAAAAATGGCCTTCATGCTAATCTTACCCCAAATAAATCCCAGGATAGAGGGAAGGGAAAGACTATGAGCAGAACCTGAGTTTCATTTTCTCTGTCTCTCTCTCTCACTCTCTCTCTCAGTTTATGAATAAACAATTTTGAACTTAAAAGGAAACTGCTCTTGCATCTTTGCTCTTGCATCTTGCACAAATGGAAAGAGCCTAAATTCCTTGCCAGGGCCTGTATCCATTGCAGAAAACCCATTGCAGAAAACCCCATTGATCTGCTTCATTTGTGTTGAGGGTGGCTTTTTTAATAAATCAGTTCTGATCACTTAGCAGGTGAGTGCCAGACAGCCAGGTGAGCGTGGGAAAACACAGGCCTAATCAGAATCCTGGTGCATAAGTTTCCCAAGGAAAAATAATTTCTGTGATTCTGGAGATCTCCAATGACCTCTCTCTCAACAAGACGCTAAACAGAATGAAATAAACAAGTTTAGCATCAAAACCATTTGGTTATGTGTAAACCACCAAACTTATGCTTCCTAAGAAATTTATGAAGTAATGCAACATGTATTTATTGAGTGTTCTGAAGCCCCCTCCCTTTCGGAACCTCCCTCCCATCTTTTCTCACCCAAGTAATGCCTATTCGTTTTCTTAAAAATAGCTCAAACATTACCTATAACAATTTTTTTCTAATCTTCCCAATTTCTCCCATTCTCCCATTCTACTTGGGGCAAGTATTCCTCTTTGATGGGGATTTTCAGGAAAAACAAAATTAGCATTGTTGTTCAGATGGTATCTGCCCTTTACTGTGAGGGGAATTAACTGGGACTTTGAAATTCAAATGAAGAAATATCTGCTATAATGTTATATATGTTTCTGATACACTTCACATTTTGTAAAGTCTCGCATGGAAAGCAGCAAGGTTTTGGAGGAAATAAGGCCAACAGCAGACCACTCAAAATATGAAATTTTAAACAGAGCACTAACATAAATAATAACAATTAGTGATACAATAACAGAGCATTACATTGCCAATGGTGTCTGCTTCTAATATCACAGTTTCTCCATCCTCTGCATCTTCAATTTCTTTACATTAATTTTTAATTTAACTTAATTTTTAAAATTTTTTCTTTGAAACATAGGTCCTGAAAGAGGCATTTGCATCTAGTAGAGATCAATGACATCAAAATGAACTCTATGATTCAAAGTGTAAAGCCGCTTCATCTTTTTAAAAAAAAAAAAAAAAACACTAGGGGAAATGTGTTCCCAGCCTCTTCATTTGTACTTATAACTTTCTCAAATAGTTTAAATTAGAAAATATAATGGTATTCTAGCCACCATATCAGTCACTTTTTGCTCTAACATAAAGCATGATGCAGAATTTTCAGTTTATTTCTTAATGGGATACAATTTTTTTTTTTGGCATACAATTTTCTCTTTAATTGAGAACAAGCTTCAAGCTTGACTTCGTGTCTTCTTTGTTCTATTTTGTTTTGTTTGGCACTCAATTGGTATTTATTTTATTTATTATTATTTTTGTTAATATCATATATAGTGACTGTATACAATGTGATGTTTTTATATGCATATGCATTGTGAAATGATCACTACAATCCAACAAATTAACATTAAAATGTTGAGTTAAAATCAGCATTATAATGATACCATTTTTCCTATTGAAAGAAACATGTATTGTAGCAGAAGAAACTATGTAGACTTTTGCAAATAATAATACAAAAGTTTCAAATATTAGTTTTGTAGTAGACAGAATAATGTCCCTCTCCCCAAAGATGTCCATCCATATCCTAATCCCCCAAATCTGTGACTTTGCTACCTTAAAGAGCAAAAAAGATCTTGAGGGTCTTAAAATGGGAATATTATACTGGGTTATCTAGGTGGCCCCAATGTAGTTACATACAGGTCCTTACAAGAGGGAGACAGGAGGAGTATCAGAGTCACAGAAGGTGACAGTGGAGTGACATGGGGCCACAAACCAAAGAATGCAGGCAGCCTTTAACAGAAAAAAAAAAAGAAAAAGAAAAATCATGCTGACCCATTCTATATTTCTGGCATCTAGAACTGTAAGATAATAAATACATATTGTTTTAAGACACTACGTTAGTGGTTATTTGTTACAACAGCAATAGAAAACTAATCCAAGTAGTAAACTACCTCAGTAAGGTCTGTGTCAGCCATTATTACTTTATCTGTTATATTTACAAACACTATCTCCCCAATTTTTTAACTAGGAAAATGTAAAAGTTTTTACTGTGGGCATACTGCCTGAAGAGTTTTGTCTCATACCAGATGCTAATATACTCACAGATTGAGAAAATAAAGTGATAAATAATAACTAAAAGGTTTTTGTTAAATATTTGGCATAAGCTAAACAAATCCTTATACTTTCTTTATAAAACTCCAAGCTAAATAAGTACTCAAATGCTGTAGTGAGGAATATTTATACTAAAGAAGCTCATCTAGCTATTGACTTCAAGGTCTTGGAACCAATTATGTGCATAATTGGTATAATGGAGCCTGAACTGAGTTTTATCCAATCTGGGAGAACTACTTGATATAGTTCCAAAACCGTGCATTGCTACTTTCCGAGAATACTCAAAGCTGGCATAAGATAGGGCCTCACCTCCAGACTGGGTAAATAGAGAGATCCCAAACCTTCAGTCACTACACCAGGCCAACCTCACCTCCTTACTCCGAGCTAAGTCCACATCTTCAGATACCTTTATTTTCCTGGACCAGATGCATGCTTGCAAAACTGTGTAAAACACAATTCACACCACAAAATACCATTCTCAAACCAACTCGATTAACTTTCTACTGAACCCCTACCCCATGAGCAAAGAAAAATGGCCAGAGTCCTTTAGCACCTCCTCAAGGAAGCTCCCAAGGTTATTCTGAATGATCTGAGTTCACAGCAGTCATTTGTCTGTGCTGCTCAAGCCTGTTTTAGCATGGTATTGCTTCCCACACCTAACCACCATTTTGCCAGTTAAGTACCATGTTCATATTGTTGCCTTTGGATAAGAGATTGACAAACCTCAATGCTTTACTTCTCTGCACTCTGCACTCCACACTCTACAAAGTGTAGTAGATTGTCAGCAAAGATAGTGTCAAGCATACCCTCCATTCTTGCCAACTCATGTCCCTCCTCCCATCAAGAGGTGCAGTCTACTTCCCCTTCCCTAGAAGCTGGGCTGGCCTTGTGACTTACTGCAACTAAGAGAATATAGCAAGACCTTTAGAGGTTGAACAGCTTCTGCATTCTGCCTATCAGAAGTCACCCATCATGTGAAGACACTCAGATTAGACAACTGAATGGCAGGCAAACACATGGAGACAGAGGAGACACGTGGAGAATCAATGCTCTCATTATTCCCACCTGGCACTGAAAGAGACAAGTCCACCAAGCCTTGCCCAAATCACATTCATTGTGAGCCAATAAATTCTGGTTGTTTAGCCATTATGTTTTGGGGTGATTTGTTATGCAGCATTAAGAAACTGAAACAGAGAGTAGAGTCTGGAGGGGACGATCTCTAAGAGCCCTCCTCATCCTAATGCCCTTTGCTTTTAATTGTTTCCCTTTTGAAACTGTGCAAATTAAGATGTGGTAAGTTGAAGAGACATTTCAAGAGACAGTCTCCTACTTCCACCCCAGAGGACAGAATCATCCCACTTGTGACTGAGAATTGAGAGGCTGGGTAGGCTTCAGCAAGCTTCAGCCCCTGGCATCTTACCAAAAAGGGGGAAGCAGTAGATGGATATTCCCAGCCTAGATGCCCAGATCCCTCTGATAGGGAAAGGAAGGAAGACGCGACTGTTACAGAAAAATTGGGTGGATAACTGAAAGGGGATTATGCTATAATAACAATGAGGATTAGATTTCATAAAATCCTCAGTTTAGAAGTTCATAGCTGGAAACAAGGTCCCCCCTGAAGCAGTTAGTTCAGCATTGTCTTGAAGAGTGAATGTGACTTTTATACCTCTGCTTTCTCTGCTCCGTTAATGAGGCCAGAAATGCAACTGTAGTCCAGTCGGACAACAATTGAGAACATATCTTGGCCCAGTAGTGTGGAAAAGCAGTTGCTCACCTGGTGTGACCTAGAAACACAGAGGTCTCTACGCAACACCATGCTAAGAAAGGAGGCAGAGGACCAACCTAGCCCAGGTGCCTGTGATGGAGGACAGAAAAGGGGAGAGACCAGTCAGATCCTGGGGAAAAATAAAAACAAAATGAGTCTCGACAAAAAGAGGTCATGAGAGCATTCCAGAAAACACCCCAACACACGTTTACAGTTTAGTGATTTCAGCATTTAATGATGTCAGAGGTTGTTTCACAGGTTACCTGGCAGAGGTGGAAAGGCTGTGGCTGTGGTAATAACAACCACATTGCTCCAGCTCCCCTCACAAGGGGAGCAGAGACTCTGGCTCCAAGGAATACCCTGGGAGCAGTCAGTCTTACCTCTGCAAGACAAATGAGCACACCAGGGTCACTCAAATCTGGAACCAATCACGTGATCCAAATATGCAATGCATGCCCTGGTTCTTGCTTTGGGATGAACTTCTGAAACAGAGAAAGGCACAGAGCTTAGAAGCCACCAGGAGACTAGGGCACTAGCCAAGTTTCATTTGCTGCACGACCTAAGAAAAATCCTTTCCCTCTCTTGGTCTCCATTACCTTCTCTGTAAAATGAGAGTTGAACAGAATGATGGCTTAAGAGCCTTTCTAACTCCATAGTTCTATTTTTTAAAATAATTTGATATATTTCCTTCTTTCTAAAAAGTAACAGGAGCTTGCCTGCAGTAAATTTCTGTGCTCCCCTGCTGGGGTATTTTATTTCATATTGTTCCCCTTGTTGTGAAAATTACAACAGCACCAAGTACAAAATGCCTGTCCTCTAAGTTAAGGCCATGACAGTCTGAACAGAGAGGCTCGGAGTTCACCTAGGGCCTCATTTAACGACGCAATGCTTTATTAGCTTTTTTTTAATTAAAGCTTCTGGGTCATACACTGTGGTCAGTACTTTCTGTTTGGTCCTTGGGGTGTTTCTTATTGAGTTTTTTTAAACGGCATATAATAGGAGCATTTCAATGTTTATGAATGTTCCAAGGACATTTACCTTATCTGTAAGCCCATAAAGTGGATCACTAATGTAAAAATTCAGCTTGTTCTGTACCCCAGCTCTCTTGGTCCTTACTCATGTTTTCCTGTTTTGTTTCCTTCACTGCCTACTTAAACTGTAATAAACTGATAGTGCTATGTGAAAATCTAGCACAAGTGTGTGTGTTTTTTTCCCACAGATTTCTGAGTTTGGTTAGTACCTATGTGGATGTTATGTCACTCGCAATATACAAATTCATGATCTCCTGTTGTGATTATAAATTGATTATTTGATCAATATAGAATGACCTTTTGGACCCCTTAAATGTCTTTAGCTTTAATTTCTACTTTGTCTAAGCTACCTCATTTATTTTGGCTTATCCTTTTCTGCTACATTGCAGCCAATTATTTTAGTTTTAATCCTTTTGTATTATTTTGCCTTGACTAGATCTCTTATTTTCATTCAATATAATTTAAACCAATCTGAGTAATTTTTCCCTTGAAATATAAATCTGTTATATTTGTAATTGTTTCTGTCATCTTATTTTATCTTTTCTTTTCTTTTCTTTTTCTGTTTTCTCGTCATCTTTTCCATCCAGGCAGTTTTCTTCTATCTTTCACTTATGTTTTTCTTTGTCACATCTTTACTGTTTTTTCTTTTAGGAATTTTTACTGTGTATAATTTGTTCCCCAAGATCTAGTTCTTATATCTCTTTATCATTTTTTAAATCATTTTCCTTTGCTTTTCCTTAGAGTTCTGGAAAACTTATTCAAGGTCTTATTTTATATTCATTATTTTTCACAATATCAACTCAGCTATTTATTGTTTCAAAACTTATTTTTAATTTTGTCAAAAAATACTTCATCTAGATAAAGTACTTACATTAATTTGTTCCCTTTTTTAAAAAATGCCTTTTATTTTCTTTTTATTTTCTATTTATAATTGACACACAATAATTGTAAATATTTATGGAGCACAGCATGAAGCTTCATTGCCTGTATACATGATTTCCTCTCTTTTAATGATGTAGCTCACAGCCCCTGCTCCCCTATTGAGATTAAGGATACTCATCAAATACTTTCTCGAATGTTCTTATTTTCTTACAGTGAAGTTATTTCAAAGCAAACAGTTCTGAATTGTCAGGGAATTTGGCAGTCGCCCTGTGACATGCAGAAGGCTCGCAGAGGTCTACCACTTTGCCCTGTCTAGTCACTCACAGGAGAAAAGCTTTTTTCTCTGCCTTAAGTAGTCATAGAGGCCTCCCAGGGGTTTTTTCCCACCCACTCCATAGTCAAACTTTTTTGAGATGGAAGTTAAAAGTGGCCAAAAATCCTGCTCTAACTGAACTAAGGAGAGTCATGGGGGAATGCAGCAGAATGGAAGAGGTTAGAATGGAGGCTTCAGGGTAACAAAGCTCTAGAATTTGGGGGTTTCTCAAGACTACTGTCTAGTACCTTATTCATAGTGCAGCAATACAGATACAAATCAGAATACTTGGGTTCAAATTATGAATCCAGCACTTGTTATCTCTGTGACCTTTTCTCAACTCACTTTCTACGGTTATCAAATAATTGGAAGACCAGTACCTACCTCATTAAATTGTTGCATGGATTATGAAGCAATGTATGTACATTATAGTGTCTAGCACATAAAAAGAGTGATAATGATGTTTGATACTCGGCTTGTGTTCAGGTAGGATTTAAGTTGGGATTTGTGAGAACCTGGTCTTCATCCTTCTGATAGAAACTAGCAGAAGGAACTCCAGAGGGAGTAAGGAAACCAAAATGGGAGAAAAACACGCACAATCCAACAATAGACTACCAATCCAGAGAACTAGCATCCATGTCTGAGTTATAGCTGGGAGCTTCATCTCAGCACAGATGGTGAAGACTGGATCCCCTGGCCAGGTCTCTGGTAGGTGTGACCATTTCCACCAGGAACTACCTTTGTGTCTCCTTGTATTACTAATGGGGAATCAACATTGCCTCTCTACAGAGAACTCACTGCCGTTTCCCATTCTTTACCTGGAGTATTTATATAGGTCTGCCAGGATTAGCTCTGAAAGACTTTCCTAGGACCTCTAACTTTGCTTCTCCTTATGTGTACCTTTTGTTTTTTAATTTGTCTTCTCAGACAAGTTCCCCCACATGGCAAAGGCATTGTGGAGAGCTCCAAGATCCTCTACTTTGTAAACTAAGAGTGGCAATTCCTGTCTAAAAGATAAAAAAATAAACAAACAAGGGACTTTATGTGTCTGGTTTTTACAGTTCCATCCCTAAACCAATCACTATAGCCAAAGAAATAAGAAGCGGTTTGTCATCCCCCATCAGAGCTACATAGGGTGCCAAAAAAAGTATACATTTTAAGAAAGGTAAAAGCTGTATTAAAATTGTAATACTCATATACTGAATACAAAAGTTGAATGCAAGTCACGTTGTTTGACTTCTACAGTTACAAGAGGTGCTCAGAGTGATTACTGTCAGCGTCCAGACACTTCTGATTATGGAGAACGACTCTTAACATCTCTTAAAATGTGTATAATTTGGCACCCCAGTATATGTTTGGTATAGGGAAGAAGCAATTCCCATGAAGAAGGGGGTGTTGTTTTGAGAAGATAAACACTAACTGACAGTAATATCTCCTTCATACATTATCTCAGATGGCAAATTAACAGCTCTGACATTCAAACTATTTAACAGCTTAGGCAATCAGAAGGGACATTAGCCGTAGTACTAAAGTCAGATTCTGAACACCTTACTGTCAGGCCAAGCATTATCCAGTTATTCTCTAGATTGTGGAGAGACTCAAGGTTTTCCAAAGGAGGGAAACATCTGGATGACAAGAACAGCATGTAAGCACTCAAGTTACTCCAAAAGTAGTTGTCCATCAGTCAACGTGAAAGTATTTCCACATTTTCACAATAGGTTTGGTCATTTCAATGTGTACTGGTTACATTATATTCCATGAACATTGTATCTAAACAAATTCTATTTGGTTTCATTATTAATTCATGTCAATAAATATTTATTTTCCTCTTTTCTGCATATTCTGTTGTTTCCAGATGAATCTGAGAAGAAACAGTCAAAAGCATCAAGTTTAGCCGGGCTCGGTGGCTCAGCCTGTAATCCCGCGCCTTTGGGAGGCTGAGGTGAGTGGATTGCCTGAGCCCGCGGGTTCGAGACCCGCCTGGGCAGGCGAAACCTCATCTCTACAATAAATCAAAAAAATTAGCCGG
>CAUYQG010201454.1:0-15273 GCA_963574415.1 Tarsius wallacei | reverse complement strand
GATGGAACTAGAGTCCATAATACTGAGTGACCTCTCACAAAAACAAAAAACTAAGTCTCACATGTTCTCACTCATATAGTAGACCTTGATCATCCAACGTATTACCACAAGAAAATGTCGGACTGTGGTGGGAAACTGGGGGGGGGGGAGGGGGAGGGGAATGGGATTAATGGTGGGGGGTATCTATCTGAGGATGGGGAGACACCTCTTATCAACAAGGGTACCTGAACGAAATATTTTTGTATGCCTAACCCCTAACTGTACCCCACAATAACATAATAAAATAAAATAATTAAAAAAATAAAAATAAATAAAAAAATAAAAATAAAAAAAAGAACAATCAAAGTAGTCTGAAATGTTCACTGTTAGTATCTCCGCTGGGTCTAGTCATTAAATGTTACTGTACATTAGCTGATAGAAGTAACAAAATAAGCACTTAACACTCATGGTTTACTTCGTGCCAAATTAGTTTGTCAAATTGCATAGATGATATTTTACAAGTGATTTAATAGGATAGACCTCCAGGAAAGTGAAATATGAGAACTGACAATTAAGTTCCTGAACTTGCCACCATGCACTTACGTTGGCAGCACTGTACAAACAACTCGGTAATGTTTCATAACCTTGGTATATCAGAGTCTCACAGCTGTGTTCATGTCTATGTATGGTGGTGTCTTGCTCAGTGGCATTCATTATTGTTGTTGCATGTTCTTGTGTGCTGTCACAAGAATGTCGAAGCTTGAATTAGAGCAACTAGCAAACATTAAATTTATTGTTAGACTTGACAAGAGTGGAAGTGAGATCAGAGACATGTTAGTCCAAGTTTCTGGGGGTAGTGTCATGAATAAAATGGCAATGTACAAATGCATTGAATGTTTTCCTGAGGGGAGAGAAAGCATCACTGATGAAGAAAGGTCAGGATGCCCAGTAATGAGCAGAACATACCAAAACATTGCAAAAATGTATCAAATTCTGCATCGAAATAGTCAGCTGACTGTGGGAAGCATAGGAGGCTAAATAAACATTGATAGAGAAACAGTTAGGAAAAATCTTAACTGAACATCTTGGCATGAAAAAGTGTGTATAAAATGGTCCCAAAGGAGCTGTTGCATCATGACAGTGCACCAACTCACATAGCACTGCCTGTGAGGGAGTTTTTAGTTAGTAAACACATAACTGTATTGGAACACACTTCCTACTCACCTGATCTGGCCCCCATGACTTTTATCTTTACCTGAAAATAAAGGAAATATTGAAAGGAAGACATTTTGATGATAATAGCTCTGATGGCCTTTCCAGAAAGAATTCCAAAATTGCCTTGACGGATGGACTAGGCACTAGCATTGGTGCATAGTTTCCCACGGGGAATACTTCTAAGATGACTGTAGTGATTGATGTTCAGTAATGAGGTATGTAGCACCTTTTCTAGGATGAGTTCATGAACTTAATTGTCAGATTCTGTATGCTCAAGCATTTGTCCTTAAATGTGGCTGTCATATAGCAATCACCTGATTGTCTTATTAAACATACAGCTTCCTAGGATCCAGTGTGAAATATTTCATTCCAGTATCTCAAAAGTAGGGCTTGAAAATCTATACTATAAGTTGTACTGGAAGTGATTTTGATATGACCAATATATTGAATATCTGTGAGTACCATTGATAAGGAGCCTGGTTGAGGTGACGGTGACAGAGAACCTGATGTCTAATGAGTAAGTTAAGGGCACTGCATATACTTGAAATCAAGAAAAATAAAAGACACAATATACATACTTTAAAAAAAACTGTTTACTAATATTCAGCATCTCTCCAGGAATAGTTGAAAAAAAAGTTGCAGCATGGAAGCAGAAAGGAATTACTCTTATTTTGCACTCTTATTATTTAGTGATAAATTTGACATCCTTATGTCCATGTCTTCTTTAACCACAAAGCTAAAGACGTAGAAAAATCCATAGTAAGCTCTACTCTGAAGTCTTGTAGTATTACAAAAGATTAATAGCAAACATCCTAATAATGACCATTATGTGTCAGTCACATTGTGAACTGCTCTATGTGGATTAATGTAGTTCACTTTGCAACAACCCTATAAGATAAGTGCAACAAATATTCTCACAATTTTAACCTTATCATGCTTTATTGAAACAAAAGGGGCCTTTAGTCAGAAAATTATTTACCTTCCTACAATTATCCCCAGGTACACCCACCTGTATCTCCATCCATTGCCCCTTATGTCTTGCTACAACGGAGAAAGTAGTGCTCCTATCAAAAAGATCTGTTTCTCTATCCATCTAGATATATACTAGTCTATGTATCAAAAATACATTTCTTTATTTTGGCTTTGGATCAGATCTCTTATCATCTTTGTGAGGAAGTCACTCCTTTAGTTATTACTTCTTCAATGAATCATCAGCCTTTTGATTTCTACATGTTCTAAAATCTTAAATCATAAAAATAGCTTTCTCTCAGTCATTTAGCCAATCTTCCTTTCCTGCACTTCACAACCAGGCTTTTCAAAAGACATGTTAAAATTTCTATACTCATTTTCTATGTACTCCTCTGTGTTCTCCTACCTGACTTCTGCATCATTTTTCTACTGAAATGCTTCTATCAAAGTTGCCAACCAATGCCATGTTTCTAAACTCATCGGGCATTTTCTTTCCTCTCATTTCATCTCCCATTCCTTTTCTGTCTTCTTGAATGTCTCTGTCTTCTATATAAAATTTCATAAAATATACGAAAGCTATGTTTTCAGTTTTCTGCTCTTCTATCTGGACAATGCTTTCCTAGGCAATTGTGTCCATTTCCTTAGTGGTATGATTTCCATTTTACACATGATAAAACTGAGGCTCAGAAAAGTTAATTAATTTGTCCAAGGCTATATAAATGAAGAATTAGAGCATAACACACTCCCACTTTTTCTCTAGAGTTCATACTTAATTATATGCTTATTTCCAAGGAGAAGTGATTTCAGCATATTGAGAAAGAACACGGTTCTGGAGTCATATGACTTTTCTTCAAATCAGTGCTCTAACATTGACTAGTTGCATGACTATAAGTTAGTTGCTGAATCTCTTTATCCTCAATTTTCTCATTTGTAAGAGAGAGAATAATAATAGTGCCCACTTTATATGATAATTTTGATGAACAAATGAGTTAATACTTGTTACAATTTTAGAAGAGTGCTGCCACATAGTAACAGCTCAATAATAGTTAAGTGTTATTATTTGATTTATATAGTTTTCTAATTGTTTTGTGACTCTATTATCATGTTGCAAACACCTTAAGGACAAGAATAACATCTAATGTTTTAGTTGAACCCCACACTCTCTCACCACAGCATAGTTCAGAAGTCATGTGAAACACTAAGTAAGCATATGATAATTGAACATTTTCGTAGAGAATAAGAAGTACATTGATGGTGAGGCGTTTCAAGCAATAACATAATCATTAAAAGAATGCAAACTGGGCCTTATAAGGCAACAATAAAATATTTAAAAATTGAGTATGTTTAACACAAATGTACAGATAAGGCAAAACTTGATGATTATGCTCAAGTATCAATGAAACAAAGGTTTACTGAGCAACCTACAATATTTCAGATATCTCTAAAAGTGACTGCAATAGCTGGTCCTACGCAGCAAACTGCCACCACTGCCACTACTGGGAGGCTAAGGTGGGAGGGTAGCTTGAGAGCAGGAGTTTTAGACCAGCCTAGACAACATAGAGAGACTTAATCTCTACAAATAATTTAAAAATTAACTAGGTGTAGTGGCATTGCACCTGCAGTCCAGGTTATTCGAGAGGCTGAGGCAGATAGTGATGACCAACCACCATCAGTACCTCCTGTAAGTTCTAATAAACTTACCTTACTGATCATTTTGTATTTAACAATATATAATTCCACATTATCTAAATAAAAATATATATTTCAAGAAAATGATAATAAAAGCCACAGATAGCAAGAAAATGTGTGCAAAAGATATTTGATAGAGAATGTAAGGTATTGTCTGGGTGTAGGCTCTTATATCCCTATAACTGATTTCTTTCTTTCCTCTTCCTCAGCGAGTGGCCTATGGCCAAGGCTGATTTGTGAAGAATGTGCATATTCCCAGTAATGTGTCATGGGGTGTAGGTGATCAGGCAACATTGAAAGCAATGTAGGCATCACTCTTAATCAATGTAATTGTAAGCACCAAATAGTAATTTGAATGGTTAACTTGCTTGATTATAAAACTGCTTGCTGTACTTTCCCAAGACTTGGAGTCTCCACTGACCAACCGCCATCAGTACCTCCTATAAGTTCTAATAAACCAATGTCTTCCCCTGCTGGACTCCAGGTGACTTCTTTGGAATAGGAAAACACTACGTGCAAGCCTTTTCGGATTTGGGGTGAACACGTTACAAAAAACTATTATCCTAGGCCAGACACGATAGCTCACACCTGTAATCCCAGCACTTGGGAGGCTAAGGTAGGAGGCTTGAGAGCAGGAGTTTGAGACTAGCCTAGACAACATAGAGAGACTTAATCTCTACAAATAACTTAAAAATTAGCTGGGTGTAGTGGCATTGCACCTGTAGTCCAGGCTACTCAAGAGGCTGAGGCAGATAGATTACCTAAACCCAGGAGGTCTAGGCTGGGGTGAACCGTGATTGTGCCAATACATACCAGTTTGGCCAACAGAGTAAGACTCTAATTAAAAAAATAAACAAACTATTATCCAAAATATACAAAGAAAATTCAAGAAAAAGGGAATGAACAAACAGACTTAAAAATGGTTTAAAAAATCTGAAAAGATACCCTACCAAAGATGTACAAATAGCAAATAAATATATGAAAAATTGCTCAATATCATATGTCATTAAGAAATTTCAAGTTGGATGCTCAGCAAGAGGGTGATGGGACAAGTTGAACTGTGAAGATCTCCACACGGGTGGCTGCTGAAGGTGGTTCCATGTGCCTCTGCCACTGCTGCCACCACCTCCACAGGGGGGTGGCTGCTATAGCTGGTCCTACACAGCAAACTGCCATCACCACCACTACTGTGATGACTGCTGTGATTTCTACCAGGTGCTGAGCTGCTGTCCCCGCTGCGGCTCTCAGCTCTGGCCTGGGGAATTCCGGCTCCCTCCCCCACCCCAAGACACCCATGGGCACACCAAACTGCAGCACCCGGCTATCTCGCTGGTTCCCAGTTCCTGATGCTGGACACACACCATCATCACCCGTTATAGCAAATCAACTGGGGGCCTGGATGAGTGGAGAGAGAGGATTGGGGAAAGCCAAGAGGAGTCCATTCCTGGTGAGGAGCTGCACACCACTGCCATTTTCCAGGCAGAGATTTGCATTGTCCCGCCCAGCTCCTCACAGCCTCCACCTTGTTGCCTAAGGTAATCTCGCCAAACCAGGAGACAGAAGCCCCTCCTCCCCTATGCTGGTTCAGATACAGACAACTCAGGTCTGTGTGGCAGACCTGACAGGCAGCAAGGCAAGGGAACTGACACAACCTATGAGTAACTCTATCTGCCTGCAGAGAGCAGAGTGGAGGGGCTAGAACGCAGAGCTGAAGGGAGATTAGACATTCAGGAAGGACCTCAGAGTTAGTCTGGTTTCTTGTTTTGATTTTTTATTTTATTGTTTTGACTGTTTGTTTTGTTCACTTCTGTTTGCTTTTTGATTTAGACTCCCTGTTTGTGTAGGGGAAGAATTCATCAAAAGTCCTTATTTTACTGAACTGTCTTTCTGTGATTACTGGTATGCTGTAGAGAATTGTGTTTGTATTTTACTCTTTTCTGGCTTTGTGTCTCTTTCAATCATTAGTTGGTATGTCTATTTGTTTTCCCTCTTACTCCTCTCTCTCTCCAACTTCCTCTTGACCCCTCCTTCCATTATTTTCCTTTTTCTTACCTCCTTTTGTTCCAGGGAGGAAACTTAAACCCCCACTGCATGGACAGGTTGTAAGGCAGTGGGAAGTGGGTTCCAGGGTGGCCATATACCTGTAGGTGGATACTTGGATCTGTAGATAGATTCTAAATCATGGCTTCCTCTTCAATTAAATCTCAAAATTGCAAAAAGTACAGCCCTCAATCCACAGTTCAGCCTCATAAGTGAACAAAGCCAGATGATCCTCATAAGGAATAACAAGAGATTGAATACAAAGAAGTAAAAGCAACCCCACCATCCCTAAAAAACAGAATTAAAGAAGGGGGTGGGGGAAAGGGGGAGGAAAATCTACACAAATGAAGAAAAACCAAAAGAAGAATATGGGTCTCTCACAGACTCCTGCAAGGTCAGAAACTGAGAAAACTGACTTCAGAATGCAAACAATGAAGAGCCCCCAGAATGACGGGTCTCAAACTTCAAACCCAGATATCAAGACATTAATAAAGAGATTAATAAGAATTGAGGAGAGACAAGAGGAAAATAGGAAGGAGTTGATAACTGAGATAACAGCAGTAAAAATACTCTGAATGAAATAAATAACAAACTGATAAGCACAGAAAGCAGAATTAGCCAAGAAGAAGAAAGAATCTCAGAGCTTGAGGATCAAAATATATAACTCACCCAAACTGTCAAAAACATAGAAAAGAAGCTTAAAAAGACAGAACGAAACCTTCAAGAGTGAGTGATTACTTCGACAGACCGAACCTAAGAGTAATTGGCCTTCCTGAGGCAGAAAGACAGAGACCACCCTGGAACAAACATTCCATGAAATTATTCAAGAAAACTTTCCTCATCTCATCAGTGATGCAATAATTCAAACACAAGAGATTCAGAGAACCCCATCAAGACAACAAATGAAAAAACCAACTCCCAGGCACATAATAATTCACTTAAACAAAGTAGGTATAAAAGAGAAAATCCTAAAGGCAGCAAGAGAAAAAGGTCAGACTACCGACCATGGAACACCAATTAGAATAGCAGCAGATTTATCTACAGAAAGTCTTCAGGCTAAGAGAGCTTGGAGCCCAATCTTCAAAGTTCTCAAAGATAAACAATTTCAACCAAGAATAACCTACCTAGTCAAGCTAAGCTTCATCAGTGAGGGAGAATTAAAATCGTTCCCAGATATCCAATCCTTAAGAACTTACACTGCCTCCAGACCATCTCTACAAGAAACACTTAAGAAAGTATTAAACACAGAAGAAAAAGAAAAAAAGAACAACAATGTTCTTCACAAGAGTACATGAAAAAAATTAAAAACACACATGAACCAAGCCAAAAGAAAGACAACAAACAAACAGGAACAACAACAACTCTATAAGAATCTCATGACAGGGATCAACTCTTACATTTCAATAATTAGTCTGAATGTGAATGGACTAAATGCACCACTGAAAAGACATAAAATGCCAAAATGGATTAAATATCACCAGGCAACAATATATTGCCTCCAAGAGACTCATCTCACTAGAAAGGACACTTACATGCTCAAAGTAAGAGGATGAGAAGCAAAAGTTCAGGCGAATAAAACACAAAAGAAAGAAGGAGTTGCGATCTTAATCTCAGACAAAATACCCTTTAAGCTACCAAAAATTTAAAAAGATACAGAAGGCCAGTACATAATGATAAAAGATTCAGTCAATTAACAAGAAATATCCACCCTAAACATATATGCACCCAACAAGGGAGCACCAACTTTCATAAAGCAGCTTCAAGGTAAACTAAAAGAACATAATGATTCTAACACTATCATAGCTGGGGACTTTAATGCCCCACTCACAACCCTAGACAGATTATCAGGACAAAAAAATCAGCAAGAAGATCTGGAACCTCAGTGTGACTCTTGACCAAATGGACTTATTTGATACCTACAGAACACTCCCCTCGCCAATGACCACAGAATATGCATTTTACTCATCACCACATGGAATGCACTCCAAGATCGACCACATCCTTTGCCATGAATCAAGCATAAACATTTCAAAAGATTGAAATTTTGCCATGCACCTTCTCAGACCACTGTGGAATAAAAATAAATATCAACACCAACAAGGTACCCCCAAAACCCACAAAGACATGGACATTAAGCTGCACGATAGTAAGCAACTCCTGGGTCAACACGGAAACCAAAACAGAGATTAAAAGGTACCTGGAAACAAATGAAAATGAAGAAACATGTTACCAAAATCTCTGGGATGCCGTGAAAGCTGTAGTAAGTGGGGAATTCATATCTCTACAAAAGCACATGAAGAAAATCGAAGGATCACAAATTAATAGCCTAAAAAGTTACCTAAGGAAGCTGGAAAAGCAAGACCTCCAAAACCCTAACTTCAGCAGAAGAATCCAGATCACCAAAATAAAAGCCCAAATTCGGGACATAGAAGACAAAAAGATAATACAAAAAATCCATGAAACAAAAAGCTCGTTCTTTGAAAAGATAAACAAGATCGATGGTCCCCTAGCTAGACCGAACAATAAAAAGAGAGAAAAAGCCCAAATAAACACAATCAGAAACACAAAAGATGAAGTCACATCTGACCCTGAAGAAATACAAAAGATCATTAGAGACTACTGTGTACACTTATATGGATACAAACTTGAAAACCTTAAGGAAATGGAGGATTTTATGACATCAAACTACCCTCCCAGGTTGAAACAGAAGAAATTGAGACCCTAAATAGACCAATAACAATTCTGGAAATTGACTGTCATAAGAAAACTACCTACAAAAAAAATCCCTGAACCAGATGGCTCTCCAGCAGAATTCTACAAAACATAAAAGGAGGAACTGATACCAATCCTACTGAAAGTATTCCAGGAGATTGAGAAAGAAGGAATTCTCCCCATATTATTTTATGAAACTAACATCACATTGATACCCAAGCCAGGTAAAGACCCAACCAAGAAAGAAAACTACAGGCCAATATTTTTTATTCACATAGATGATAGAATTATCATCGAGATCCTAGCAAACCAGATTCGAAATGCATCTCAAAAATCACCCATCACAACCAGGTAGGCTTCATCCCTAGGATGCAAGGCTGGTTCAACATTCATAAGACCATAAATGTAATTAAATACATCAACAGACATCAAAACAAAAACCACATGATTATATTATTAGATGCAGAAATAGCTTTTGATAAAATACAGCAAACCTTCTTGATAAAAAACCTCGAACACCTAGGCATAGGTGGACTATACCTCAAAATAATAAAAGCCATCTATGAGAAACACACAGCCAGCATACTCCTAAACAGACAAAAATTGGAGCCATTTCCCCTGAAAACTGGAACAAGACAAAGATACCCACTCTCACCCCTCCTGTTCAATATAGTTTTGGAAATCCTGGCTAGAGCAATCACAGAAGAGAAGGCGATCAGGGGTATCCAAATAGAAAAACAGGAAGTCAAATTATTTCTTTTTACAGACGACATGATTGTATACCTTGAAAACCCAAGAGAATCTTCAAAAACCTCTTTGCACTGACAAAGGACTTTGGCAAAGTCTCTGGTTATAAAATAAATGTGCAAAAGGCAATCACATTTCTTTACACCAATAATAAATAAACAGAACCCCCCCCCAAAAAAAATCTAATCCCATTCACAATAGCTACAAAAAAAAAGAAAATTAAATACCTCGGCATCTTCCTAACCAGAGATGTGAAAGATCTTTACAATGAAAACTACAAAACACTGCTCAAAGAAATCAAAGATGACAAAAACAAGTGGAAAAATATTCCATGGATTGGAAGAATCAACATTGTTAAGATGTCCATCCTACCTAAGGTAATCTAAAGATTTAATGCAATACCCACCAAATTACCAGCAACATTCTTCTCCGATCTAGAAAAAACAATACAGGAATTGATATGGAAACATAAACGACCAAGAACAGCCAGAACAAATCCTCAGAAAAAAAAAAGCAGGCGGTATCACACTGCCAAACTTTAAACTTTATTATAAAGCTACAATAATCAAAACAGCCTGGTATTGGTACAAGAACAGGGAAATAGACCAATGGAATAGAATTGAGATTCCAGAACCAAAACCTCAATTTCTCAACCAACTCATCTTTGACAAAACCTCCACCACCTACCACTGGGGAGACAAGAACCTGTTCAGTAAATGGTGCTGGGAAAACTGGCTGACCATGTGCAGAAGATTCAAACAGGACCCTTATCTATCCCTATATAAAAAAATTAGCTCTAAATGGATCAGAGAACTAAATGTAAAACTTCAAATCATAAGAACCTTAGAAAATGCAGAAGACATCCTTATGGAAGTTGGAACTGGCAACCAATTCCTGAGCAAAACCTGAAATGCATAGGCCATAAGAGATAAGATAAACAAGTGGGACCTCATTAAACTGACAAGCTTCTGCAAAGCCACAGAAACGATCAAGAGAGCAGGGAGACAGCCCACAGACTGGGAAAAAGTATTTGCCAACTCCATGTCTGACAAAGGCCTAACATTAAGGATCTACAAGGAACTCAAACGTGCTGAAAAGAAAAAAACAAACAACCCCATTACAAAGTGGGCACAAGATATGAATAGACACTTCTCAAAAGAAGACATACGAGCAGCCAACAGATACATGAAAAAATGTTCAGTCTCACTAGTCATCAAGGAGATGCAAACTAAAATTACACTGAGATACCACCTAACTCTAGTCAGAATGGCCATCATCAATAACTCAAAAAATAACATGCTGGAGAGGACGTGGCAAAAAGTGAACACTTCTACATTGTTGGTGGGAGTGTAAACTAGTACAGCCTCTGTGGAAATCAGTGTAGCAATTCCTAAATGTTCTAAAAATCGACCTTCCATATGACCCCGCAATCCCCCTGTTGGGAATATACCCAGAAGAACTCAAATCACTCTATAAAAAAGATACCTGCACACGTAAGTTTACTGCAGTCTTGTTCACAATAGCAATATCATGGAACCAACTGTGCTGTCCATCAAAAGAGGACTGGATTAAAAAAATGTGGTACATATAAACAGTGAAATATTATGCAGCCTTAAAGAAGAACAAAATCATGAATTTTGCAGCAACCTAGATGGAATTAGAGTGTATAATATTGTGTGATCTTTCACAGAAACAAAGATCTGAGTATCACATGTTCTCCTTCATAAGTGGACCTAGAACAACTACTGTAATACTATAAGAAAAGGATTGACAGTGGCCGGAAACTATAGGAGGCAGGGACGGGGGGGGCAGGGAGTTGGGATTAACGGTTTTCAATATCTGCCTGGGGAAGGGGGGGCACATCTCATCAACATGGGTACCTGCACAATGAATATTTGTATACCTAACCCTTAAATTTACCCCACAATTTTAAAATGAAAAAATGTATATAATAAAAAAAAAGTAATTGCAAGTTAAAACAATAATGGGAAACCACCACAAATCTGATAGAATGGCCAAAATCCAAGAATCTGACATCACTGAATGGTGGCAAGGATGTGGAACAGCAGAATCTCCCATTCATTGCTGATGGGAACTGCAAGATGGGACAGCTACATTGGGAAGTGGTTTGGCAGTTTTTTGCATAATTAATTATACTCTTACCATACAATCTAACAATTGTGCCCTTTTGTATTTACCACATAAGTTGCAAACCTATGTATATACAAAAACCTGTAAAAATATTTATAGCAATTTTATTCATAACTGACAACACCTGGAAGTAATCAAGATGTCCTTCAGTAAATGAATAAGTAAATAAACTGGCATATCTAGACAATGAAATATTATTCAGCACTAAAAAAATGAATTACCAAGCCATAAAAATACATTGTGGAGACTTAAATGCATATTGCTAAGTAAAAGAACCAATCTAAAAAGGTTACGTATTACATGATTTCAACTATATGGCATTCTGGAAAATGCAAAACTATGGAGACAGCATAAAAGTCATTAGCTATCAGGGGTTACAGAGGATGAAGAATAAATAAACAAATAACAGAGGACTTTTAGGGCAATGAAATTAATGTGCATGATACTTTACTTGTAAATATTTGTCATTGTAAAATTTGTCCATCCCATAGAATGCACAACACCAAGAGTGAACCCTAATGTATATTACAGACTTTGGGTGATAATAATGGACTTCAGGTGATTATGGCATGTCTGTGTAGTTACAATTCATTGCTGTAACAAATGTGCCACACTAGTAGGGTATACTAATAGTGGGACGAAGCTGTGCATGTATAAATCGAGGTGCAATATGAGAAATCTCTTTAGTTTCTGCTCAATTTTGCTATGAACATAAAACTGCTCTAAAGCACAGCTTATTTGTTTTTTATTTATATTTTTAAATTTTTAATTAACACAATAATCAGACATATTTATGGAGTACATAATGATTTTGTGATACATATAATATATAGTGATCAGATCAGTATAATTAACATACCCATTACCTCAAACGTTTATTATTTTTTTGTGTTAGGAACATTCAAAAACTGTTTGTGTATCTAGCTAGCTTTTAAAATGGATTCTCTCTCTCTTTCTAAATATATGTATATATTTAAATAGGCTATGAATATACTTATATAATTTATTAATCTTTTGTTATTTAAAAAATAGTAATCAGAAAATATGTTAGTAGTTATAGAGACATAATATAAGCCATTATTAAATGTTATTACTTGAGGTAATATGACAATTAAAAAGGCACATGTTTCAGCTAAGTAAGGACAGAAAGGGACTTTTTTGAGGTGAATAATATTGAAGGAGAGAAAAGAAATCAGCTGTGTGGGGAAGAAAGAAAGAAAACTCCAACTGGAAGAGTGTGGAGATATGAAATTATGGTACAAACATCCCTGAAAATGGTAGTGTAAAGGGCCTTGGAAAATTATCTTACATATAAAAGCAAAAAAAAAAATGCAAAAATGGGCTGATTCAACTTTTTTGAACTCTGTAAATGAATAAAAGGTTTGTGCATTTGTTGTGCATTTTTTAAAATGGCTGAATCTTACTAATAACAATAAACTTTGAGTTTTAAGTTTTTCCTTTATACTTTCCTTCCCAATGCTATGGTAACTCTGAAAATCAAAATCTCATGGTGAAAATTATTATCCTAAAAACCATATGAGGAACCAGAACAGGGTTGAAGCTTCTTCAAAACCTCATTAATAAATCATTATCATTATTTTACCTGTATGATATTTCCTAGGGAAACTCCACTTGAAAAGTTTGTACGGGGCCTGTAATCTGAGCACTTAGTCTGTAATCCCAGCAAGAGGATTGCCTGAGTCCAGGGGTTCGACAGTAAATCTAAAAATTAGCTGGGCATGGTGGCATGTGCCTGTAGTTCTAGCTACTTGGAAAGCTGAGGCTGAAAGATTGCCTGAACCCAGCAGGAGGCTGTGGTGGCTGTGAGCGTGCCACTGCACTCCAGCCTGGGCAACAGAGTGCGACTCTGACTCAAAAAAAAAAAAAAGTTTTTACTTATTTAACTTGGCTTACATTCAGCCATTGCCAAACAAACAAACAGACAAAACCCCTTTTAATGGGGGTTTATTGAAAGCATTTACAAGAGAAAGTTTCAACCTCATGACTTCCTGAGGCAATTGTTAACAGTTGAGGAAAATACACTAATAAAAAATCTTTAAAGGAAAGATGAGGAAGGAGATGCCCATGGGACTTTGGAAAACACCAACATATTTCTGAAGATCTAGAAAGTGACATGCATACCAATGACTGTGCAAATGGCTAGGGTTGTGAACCTACTCAAAAAAGTCCTGAGTAGGCCTTAAGCTTTTACTGCAGGCTGACCTTGAATCTCTGTGCTAGCAAGAAGGAAAGGCTAACTCAGAATTGTTAACTAACTGGTAGAGTGTTGAAGGTGTACTCCAAAATATACAGATCCCCTTAGCAAAAACTAGAAGACTTATTTTTCCCAGATGTCTAAGAAAATCCTTGTCAAATCACTAGCTGACCAATAAGCTGAATAAGTATTGTCTTCAGTGTTCACACAAATAAAAATATACAGACCTTTTACAATTCATTCTGGAGAGTCACAAAAAACAACAACAAAAATTACAACAAGCAGCAGCAACAAGAAACCCGTGGGAGAGGAAGAATCTGATTTTCAGCTTGCCACATTATATTATATAACCTGTCTAGTGTTCAACAAGGGCAACAATTATGAGGCATGCACATAAACAATAAAGCATGATCATTGCACAGGGAGAAAAAAGGATTCAACAGAAACCATTCCTGAGAAATTCCAGATGTTGGACTTAACTAGGCAAAGACTTTACATTTGCTGTTTTAAATATGTTTAAGAACTCAATGAAATGATGTATAAATAACTGATGGAAAGTATGATAATAAATCACAAAGAGAATATCAATAAAAATATAAAACCAAATAGAACTTCTGGAATTAAAAGTAGAGTGACTAGAATGAAAAATTTTAATAGAGTGTTTCAAGATCAAATTTGAGCAGGCAAAGGAATCAGTGAACTTAAAGACAGGTCAATTAAGATAATCAAGTCCGGGGAAGAGAAAGATTTTTTAAACGAAGAAAAAATAAACAAAGCTTCAGAGATCTGTGGAACATTATTAAGATTGCTAGCCGGGCTCGGTGGCTCAGCCTGTAATCCCGCGCCTTGGGAGGCTGAGGTGAGCGGATTGCCTGAGCCCGCAGGTTCGAGACCCACCTGGGCAGGCGAAACCTCATCTCTACAATAAATCAAAAAATTAGCCGGGTGTGGTAGCGCGCGTGCCTGTAATTCTGGCTATTCGGAAGGCTGAGGCGGAAGGATGGCCGGAGCCCAGCAAGTCGAGGCTGCGGTGGCCGGGAGCGGCCACTGCACTCCAGTCTGGGCGATCGAGTGGGACTCCAACTCAAAAAAAAAAAAAAAAGATTGCTGACATGTGCATGATAAGGGTCACAGAAGTATAGGAAACAGAGAAAAAAAATTGAAGAAATAGTAGTTTAAATCTTGCCAAACATGATGAAAAACATTAATTTATACTTCCAGGAAGTTCAATGAATTTTAAGTAGGAGAACTCAAAGAGTTCCACTGTAGATGTATCATAGTTAACTATCAAAAGGCAAAAAAAGAATCGTGGGAGAAGCAATGGAGAAGCAACTCATCATAAACACTAAATCCTCAAAAAATTAACAACTGATGGCTGCTTGGATGTCTTCCTTTGAGAAGTGTCTGTTCATATATTTTGCCCATTTTATAATGGGGTTGTTTGTTTTTTTCTTTTCCTCACGTTTGAGTTCCTTGTAGATCCACGATGTTAAGCCTTTGTCAGACCTGGAGTTGGCAAATACTTTTTCCCAATCTGTAGGCTGTCTCCCTGCTCT
>CAUYQG010201450.1:0-13027 GCA_963574415.1 Tarsius wallacei | reverse complement strand
GACAGGTAGGGGTCCTGCTTTAATCTTCTGCATGTGGCCAGCCAGTTTTCCCAGCACCATTTACTGAATAGGTTCTCCTCTCCCCACTGGTAGGTGGTGGAGGCTTTGTCGAAGATGAGTTGGTTGAGAAATTGAGGTTTTCAGAGCCTCATTTTAAAATACAAAGACACAGCTGTGTTCGGTGGCTCAGCCTGTAGTCCCAGCACTTTGCGAGGCCGAGGCGAGTGGATTGCCTGAGCCCATGGATTTGAGACTAGTCCAGGCAACTTGACGAGACCTTGTCTCTACAATAAAATAAAAAATAGCCAGGTGTGGTAGCGTGCGTCTGTAGTTCTGGCTACTCGAAAGGCTGAGGTGGAAGGATCGCTGGAGCCCAGAAGCTCGACACTGGGGTGGCCGTGAGCGTGCATGCCACTGCTCCCCAGCCTGGGCGAAGGTGTGAGACTCCAGCTTAAAAAAATAATAATAATAAAATAAAAAATAAGATACAAAGACACATACCTGCTTCCTTCGTCCTTTGTTAAATCTACTTTAAAATTGCTATAATGAAGACTTAAAAGTATTTTTATTTGTTATATTGTCTTTCATTGTCAACATTATTGTCAATAGTATAATTTTGTTGAAGGCTATTTATTATACACAGTTTTTAAGTTTTGTATAAAAGAAAGAATAAAGAAATCTGAAATTTTTGTTCAGCTTGACTGTTAGCAAACTACATGAAAATGCAATATTTTTGCACTGACATTCTCATTTTAAAAGATATAACAATAGGACCACATACTGTTATACAGTCTGAATTTCAGCTATGACCTTGAACTGAGATTCAGATGCAAACTTGCAATTGCTTATTGAACATATATCCACCTGGAAGTCCACATCAAACTCAACGTGCGTCAAATCTTCTTCGATTCAGGCCTTACCATGCCTGTTTCTCCTATATTTTCCATCTCTGTTTATGCTTCCAGTACCTTTCTGTTTACCCTTGCCAGAGGTTTATTTTCTTGGATATCACAGTCTCTTTGAAACCCATATTCACAATTCGATTCTTAAAAAAAAAAAGAAATAAAAGAACAGAAGGGATGGATTATTCTAAGTTCAACAAAGACATACTCAAGAGCATTGTTGAACAAATGAGATATGTATTGATTGTTCATGGATACTACTGAATGGGGGTTATTTATAATCAGCTTTGTGAGGCACTGTACCCATAGGAAAGAGGAAAGAGATAGCAACATCGAAAAATTAGGTGTGAGGTTTCTTGGAGATGAATTAAATGGGGCAAAAAACTATGGAGAGATGTGGTGGAGGACTTAAATGTTAAAAAGCCTAGGGGCAAAGGTGTTAACATTGCCACGGAGTATAATGGGGATGTTGAGAAAGAAGACAATAAACTCTAGTCATGGATGTATGGAGGTCTTGGCAATAACTCTAGTGCAGTAAAGTCTTGATTATTCATGCAAGGGGATAATAAATTAGATTCAGAGATGAAATGCTGTTTGGAGATTAGCTAATAGGTGCAGTTTTCTTTCCCATCACAAGTTTTACTGGAACAGCAGTGAAACAACACATTTGATTGATTTGAGCTTCAGCTTTTTTTTTCCCTCTTCTTACTCTCTTTCACTGGTGAATTAAGCTAATGAAAAATTTAATGGTCAAAGTACAGATATCAGCAGAAAGATAGTAACAACAAAGATCTCTCATCTAAACTGATAATCCAGTCAAGTGGAGGCATTTAATGGCATACCAGTTTTCTATAAAAACATGACTTTTTTTCTTCACACAAGCATGAATAATAAGCCCTATCATAAATCCTCCTTTAAACCCTTTTTCCTCTGACATCAGTATAGTCCTTTCTGAAATGTTGGTAGATAGCACAACTAGTAAAACTCTAGCCCTTTTTTCTTGAAAGTTGAGTTCAACTGTATTACACAGTCATTATTTCTACAGGATTCATTATAATTTCATTTAATTAAATATTACTTCTCAGAGAAAAAGAAAGTTATTCCTACCTTTCTATGTTCCAAGCAGATTTTCTGTATTTATAAAGTAAAAAACAGAAACTCCTGAGAATGATAATTATAGCCAACAAAGACTTATATTTTTTGCACATTATAAAAATCTCTGGAGTTATTCTTCTGGAAGAAAGTAAACACAGTATGCAGCAACTAAGATTATGATTATGCCTGCATAGTTTAATAAAGGATTGTTGTGTGTGCATGAGAATTATTTATGGAAAAGAACGCCTTTGTTAATAGACTTGCAAAAAAAAAAAAGAAAGAAAAAAGAAAGTAAAATTAATTTTCTATATTACTTCAGATTGTACTTGAATTTTCTTTAAAAAATAAAAGGTAAGTAATAAACATGGTTTATTAAAAACTTACTAGGGTAAAATATTGCTCTACAGGCTTCACTATTTTCTTTGTTGTTGTTGCTTTAAAATATAAGCCCCAAATTGGGATATTCATTTTCTATCCAGAAAGTACATGTGAAAGTGCCTTTTTAATTATGTTTTGAGATATAGAAGTGAGATTTGTTTTCTAGGCAAGAGAACAATGGATGAGCCCATGTGGAGACTCTCTTCATCAGGAGTTTTTGATCCTCACTAACCAGTCATCTTTAGTATAGCCTTCCCTTGAAATCATTAAGTTGTCCTGATGTTAGCTGCTAGGCTTTCTCACTTGTTCCTTCTGGTATTCTCACTTCCAATTGTGATAACCTGTAGTGCACCATGGGCTTCTGATGCAAACTCTAATTAGGGATGGCAGAATTCAGACCTTAAGACCCACAGTGACTGGAAGAAAATGAAAGACTGAAACTCAGACAATGACAAAACCATTCTTAGCTCTGCAGCTGTAAAAGTACAACATTATTGGAATAGCAGAGGCTGAAAAAAGAAATGAAATAGTAGTGTCCTGTCGGTGGGTGGGATTGGCAGTTGAGGGAAACTGCCAGCGGAGGGAAGGGCACACCTCATCAGTATGGGTACCCGTATAATGACCATTTGTATACCTAATCCTGAATTGTACCCCACATCTTAAAAAAAAATAATGTCCTGTCAATGGGATAATAAGAATCAGTTATAAATTATTATTTAGGCATATCTATCTATTACATATTGCTCTTATTGGCCATTTCTTGTGACTGTGAATTGGAAATTTGTTTTTGGCATTTCCAATTTAGTTTCTGAGTATTTTTCCTGCAGCATTTAGGGTAATATGAATCATTGATATTCGATGAAAATACTCATGGTTAAGATTATTAATAAATCATTTCCCTTAAAGATATGATCTCTTTCCATTTTTAAGATAAGAGTTATGCTACATACACTTATAAAACTTTTAAAATTTATCTTAGAAAAAAATAGGTGAGGACTATTAGTGTATGGCTAAAATGTAGCTTAAAACAGTGATGATACTTATTAAGAGAAGTTAAGTTAAAAGCCTGGAATCACCTGTAGTTCCTGAATAGTGGAATAAGTTATAAAAAAATATGGAATAAGCTATAAAACTCATTTTTTTAATAAATGTTGGTGATACTAGATTCTTATTAAATATCATCAAGTTTTAAAATGCCATTTTCAATTAATGCAAATAAATAGCCTTGTGAAGGAATCATTTTTGCATAATAAAACAATCTTTCCTCTGCATTTCAAAAAGAATTTCTAAAACATAATCTATTGAAACAGAACTTGTCTATGTTTTATTTTCTAATAATTGAGACAAAGTTATTTTTGAAATAATTTTCTAACTATGAGACTCAAAATTTCAGTCATGCTCATTAACCAAGAATTGGCTAACTAAGAATAAAGTCCTAAAAAAACCCTATTATTTCTTCCCATGGAAATAAATATTGTTATGAAATGTTCTTAAATAATACATTGTAACATTTTTGAAGCAATTTAGTATAAACATAAGAACAACAAACCATTTTCTGAGGAAGCAAATGCAAATTGTCTGAAGTTCAGACATGAGAGTATTAGCTCTTCATTCTGCTTGGAGGTGTTTGACCATGCCTGGGCTCTCCGCTTGGCAGATGGCCTGGTGTTCCTACGCCAGCTGTCAAGTTGAAGACACGGCTGGACAGTTACTTTGGAAGAGCTGCTTATGATGCTCTGGAGTCAGATCTAAAGAAAAACAGAAGCTGAAGAAAACAAAATTTCCTTTCATTAAGATCCTTGTTTTCTGCTTTAACATGCATTCCATTTTTTGTATTTAATCCACTCTTTCCATACAGACAGATACTCCTTTTTGTAAGTTCCAGTATTGGTTTTAGAGATCAAATAATTAAAATTACTGCAAATCTGAAATCAAAGTACTCTCTAAGTGTTCATAGTAGGCGCTATTCTTCTTAATACTATGAAATATGTGCTTTCTTTTATCTTTCCAATGCAGTTATCATGAAGATTAAGGGAAACAAAGAAAACAAAACAAAACAAAAAAAACACAAGTACAATTTAAATAATTATGATATAATAAACTAAAGTAAAAGGGAGACCATATACCACCATTTCAGTAGAATAAACACCAAACGGAGTTTATGGGGACAGAATTCTGTGATTGTATGTTTTTATTGCCATAAATATATTAAAAAATTATTTTTAATGCTTTCTTTACCTATACCTTATTATGGAAACATTCTTATATTTAACATATCTATAATTAGTTATTAATTATTAATATCCATAATTTAACTCTTTCTTTACTATTTTTTGCTAGGTTTTTATTTAATTTATTTTTATTTTGATTCAATGAGAACTTTATTCTCTGAGCCTAGTTTTTTTTTGTACTTCTCACTTTATTTTATTTTATTAATATGTAAGGTACACTTCAGGATTGGGTATACAAGTAATCACTGTCTAGGTAAAGTCTGGGTCTCCCTTTGGTCCCCACTTCACCTGGTTTAAGATCAGGTACCCTTATGGATGTTATGTGGCCCCCCTCCCTCCCCTGGCGGTTTCCCACTTCAGGGTCTCCTTATGAGTGAGAACATGTGGTATTCAGTTGTTTGTTCCTGTCATAGATAACTGAATATTACAGACTCTAAATCCATCCAAGTTGCTATGAAGGCCATAAGTTTGTCCTTCTTTATGGCTGTGTAATATTCCATTGTGTATATGCACCACATTTTTAATACAGTCCAGTTTCGATGGGCAGCAAGGTTTATTCCATGTTTTTGTTGTTGTGAATCACGCAATAAACCTGCGCGTGCAGGTATCTCTTTCATAGAGTGATTTGAATTCCTCTAGGTATTCTCAGAAGGGCGGTTGCTGGGTCATATGGAAGATCGATGTTTCGATCTTTGAGGAATTGCCACATCGTTTTCCACAGAGGTTATACTAATTTACACTCCCACCAGCAGTGTTCCCATTTCCCTGCATCCTCTAGCATCTATTGTTTTTTGAGTTATTGATGATGGCCATCCTGACTGGAGTTAGGTGGTGTTTCAGTGTGGTTTTAATTTGCCTTTCTTTGATGATTAGCGAGGCTGAGCATTTTTTCATGTGTCTGTTGGCTGCTCTTATGTCTTCTTTTGAGAAGTGTCTATTCATATCTTTTGCCCTGCTTTTTAATAGGACGGTTTGCTTTCTTCCTTTCATCATGTTTAGTTCCTTGAAGGTTCTAGATGTTAGGCCTTTGTCAGATATACAGTTGGCAAATATTTTTTCCCTTTCTGTGGTCTGTCTCCCCACTCTCTTGATAGTTTCTTTTGCTTTGCAGAAGCTTTTCAGTTTGATGAGGTCCCACTGGTCTGTCTTCATCTCTTATGTCATGGGCTCTAGGGATTTTTGGTTTTTTAAATAGTATTTTATTTACTTATTAACTATGATAATAGTCTTATATTTAGTAGATTTATGCTCAAGATGACATTTTATTCTTAGTTTTTCAGTAACTTATTTTTTAAGAATGGGAATTAAATATAATTGAATTCCTTGATCATCTATAGAGATTATCATTAATATTCTATCTGCAATTATTGTTGCGATTAATGTATTAATCAACTTCTGAATAGAAAAAATATTTATATTCCAGAGATAAGCTATTAATGGTTATAGTTGTAACATTTTAATGGACTGTTATGCTTTGTTTGCTATATTGTATTTGGGTAAATTCAACAGTGACTGCTCCATAGTTACAGTATTTAACCATTTTGTTAGTGTTTTATATCTACCTTGTGGCTAACTTCATTTAACAAGAATGGAACTGGTTTCAAAGCATTTGCTATGAAATAAAGCAGTATATGTATTATGAAGTTATTTGTTTTATTGTTTTATATTAGGTTAAAAATAAAAATGCCACAGTATTTAGCTTTTTCTGGGAAAAATTCTAATAATCTTTATAATTAATTTATGGTTATGAACCTATTCATTTTATTATATCTTTTTGAGTCATTTTTACATTGTGCATTGATATATAACAAGATATTCAAATTTATTAAAGGCAGATTTTTACATAATGTCACTGTGTAAACTTTATAATCTCTACTCAGTTTCATATAAAATTATTTGGGCTTTTAAAACCTGTTTTTTTCCCTTAATTGTTGTTATTAAGAGACCTTACTTTATCATTGTTGCTTTTACTAAATGATATGTTTGTAAATTAGCCATCTCTTCTTTCTTTCTTTCAACTTCATTTTTGTGTGGTGTTTCATTTACTTTGTTTTAAATTATTTAATAATTCCTTCATTTATTTTGTTTTAAATTACTTAATAATAAATTTATATAGACTGATTTTTTTTCTCTGATAAGTGCTTTGACATTTTTTTCATAAAAATAAAAATTAGTATAGCTAATGGTTAAAAGAATGCTTTCTTAGATCAGAATTTGGAATTCAGGTAATAGTTATTTGATAATTAAGCAGTAGACTCTAAAAATCTTTTTAGCATCTATACTTTTTTATATTGAGATAAATTTAGACTTAAGTTTTTTTTCTAAATTTAGTGTTTGTGGTATTTTCAAATGGGAGCCTCCACATTCTTGGGGCCTACACCTGATAGGTGCCAATCAGTACTTTTTGATTAAGTGTACATGTTTGCTAATTTTTATTTAATTCATAAATTGCATGGTGAAGTGGCTAACATTTTAAATTTTTCAAAATTTTCTCTTGAAAATACTTTTGATATTTTTTCATTGGTATAATTTTTGTAATATTCTGGTTAGCAAGTTTTATTTTTTTCATATAAAACTTACAAGACTACTTCCTACTTTATCTTTGTGATTCATTTTTATATATTTATTTTTTGCCAGGGTAGAACTAAGTAAGAATAATATTTTGATCCATTTGCTATTTTTCATTACTTTATTCTTGAGTGAGACTCTGTTTCAAAAAGAAAAAAACATTACACAACACATTCTTCTCAAGGGGTACAGATTGCCTATGAGTTTCTTTTATATATTTGAAAGCACACCTGGAGCCATGCGTTCTCCTGTGGCATCCTGACGCTATTTTCCTCTAGCCTCTTAACACAGCTGTTATCCTGGGACCTTTGTGCCCCATAGTCCTGGCAATTTTGTTTGCCTATCTCTGTGCTAGAGCCCTATTTTCTGGATCTCACACTTGCATTTTTTCCTGAATTATTTTTTCATTTTAGAGTACAGGCTATAATAGCATCCTGAGAAAGAATGCACAAGACTATAAATTTTAGACCTTATATATCTAAAATATTGCCTCATGTGTATAGAAATTATAGGTTGAAATTTTTGAGGGAGGCATAGCTCTATTGTCTTCTCCTACAGTTACACTTGTTCAGAGGTCATTCTGATTTCTAATCTTTTTTATATGGCCTGTATTTTTTCCTTTCTATGGACAATTTTAAGATTGTCTCTTTAATCCAGAAGTTTGAGAACTTTACCAATGATATACAATGGTGTGTGGAACTTTTAAAATTTACTGATATTGAACATTCTTTAGAGTCTTGATTTGTGCTGTTCAATATGCTAGCTACTAGCCACATGTGAATATTGAACCCTTAAAATTTGGCTAGCTTGGAGATGTCTGTTACTGAGAAATAAATACTAAGATTTCTTATAAAAATTATAAAGTATCATAATTTTATATTGATTCTATGTTGAAGTGATAATCCTTTACTTTTTTGGTTAAATAAAACATGCAATAAAAATTAACTTTGGGCTGGGCTCAGTGGCACAGCCTGTAATCCTAGCACTTTGGGAGGCCGAGGCGAGGAGACTGCCTGAGCTCGCGGGTTCGAGATCAGCCCCAGCACCTTGGCGAGATTTCGTCTCTACAATAAACCCAAAATTAGCCAGGTGTGGTAGCGTGCACCTGTAATTCTGGCTGCTTGGAAGGCTGAGGCTGAAGGATCCCTGGAGCCCAGCAGGTCGATGCTGGGGTGGCCGTGAACTGCACTCCAGCCTGGGTGACGGAGTGAGACTCCAACTCACACACGCACAAAAAAATTAATTTCATTTGTTATTTGAAAATTTTAAATTATATTTGTGGCTCCTATTTGTGGTTTGTTGCATTATATTTCTATTCAACTGCATTGGTCTAGAATCTTTGTAGGCACATTCGAATCAGAAACTCAGGTTGCATTTAACACAATAATTTCTTTTCCATCATTTACTCCTTGTGTGTCACACTGAATGCCTGTCAACTGATTGATAGACTTCCCATCACTATGTAAATTTTGAATAGTTTTTGTTTGTTTTAATCATTAATGCTCAGGTCCCACACTTAGACATTCTTCCTAATTGATGAAACCCTGGTATTAGTATTGCTAGAAATTTCCCTAGATGATTCTGATGCTCCTCTAGCTTTCAGTTATGTGATGAATAAGTTCTGGAGACTTAATGTACGGCATAGTTCCTATCGTTTTTTTGTTTGCTTGTTTTTGAGTTGAAGTCTCACTGACACCCAGGCTGGAGTGCAGTGACACACTCATGGCCACCACAGCCTCGACCTGCTGGACTCAGGCGAGCCTTCGGCCTCAGCCTTCCAAGTAGCTGGAACTACAGACACGTGACACCACGCCTGGCTAATTTTTTGATTTATTGTAGAGACGAGGTCTCACCAAGTTGCCCAGACTGGTCTCAGACCCTGAGCTCAGACATTCCTCCCACTTCCATCTCCTGAAGTGCTGGGATTACAGGCTTGAGCCACTGAGCCCAGCTAGTTCTTATTGTTAATAATAATATATTGTATACTTGACATCTATTGAGAGATTAGATCTTAAGTATCTAATCTAATCACTATATACACTAAAAAGGTAACTATGTATGATAATGAATATGCTAATTAACTTGAATGTGTTAATCATTTCATAACACATACATATATCAAAGCATTTTATTGTACAACCTAAATACTTGCAGCTTTTACTTGTCAATTATACCTCAGTAAAGCCGGTGGCGGGGTGGGTGGGGGGTGGCTGGAAGAGGGGAGAGGGGAAATACTCTGAGGAACTTTTCGTTCATGCAAACTTCAGTATTCCGGACTGAATTCAGGGCCTCTTGGATACAGTTTCTCCTTCAGTTTTCTGCCAGAGTCAGGATAAAGGAGAACGGATAGTTCCTTAGAAATGGATTGAAGTTTACTGCTTAGTACAGATTGTGGGCCTCTGGGCAAGGACTTTAGTTGAGGAGATGAACTATATATATATATATATATATATATATATATATATACACACCAGAGGCCAGGATCTCTTTTTTATTTTAAAAATTTTTTCTTTATTCTATTTTTTATTCTTTCTTATTTCAGTAGCTTTAGGGAGTACAAATAGTTTGTTGTCTGGACTTTAAGTGTACCCACCAGGCCCACCTGTGTACTTTGTACCTGATAGGTGATTTTTTTGTTGTTGTTCTACTCCTTCCCACCCTGCCGCTTCTGAGTCTCCAGTGTCCACTGTATCATTCTCTATGCCTTTGCATATCCTTAGTTTAGCTCCCACTTATAAGTGAGAAAATGCGGTGTTTGGTTTCCTGTTCCTGAGTTAGTTCACTTAGGGTAATGTTCTCCAATTCCATCCAAGTTGCTGCAAAAGATATTATTTCATTTTTTTTGATAGCTGAATTGTATCCCATGGTGTATATATGTTAAAATTTAATTATCTACTGATCAGTTGATGTGATGTAGATTGATTCCATATCTTTGTAATTGTTAATTGTGCTGCAATGAACATGTGGGTGCAGGTGTCTTTGTTATATAATGACCTCTATTCTTTTACTATCCCTGGGGAGGACCAAGTTTCTTGATTCCTTGTGGTTTTATATTTAGTGTCAGTTCTTTTAAAATGATAGGTGAAGTTTCTAATGGGGTTCAGGGGATACTATCTTCACGATATGTCAGCTTGGTATTGAGAAAATCTAGGTAGATCACTTTCTGACCTTCTATGCTTGCCTCTGAAGGAGATCATAAGATACTCATTTGACAGGTACCCTCCCTATACACTGAGGAAAAGAAAGTCCTTATCTCTGGAATCACAGAGACACAGAGAAGAATCTGAATATACAGGCCTTGCTAAATTTCTTCAGTTTATTATTATTAGATCATACTCTTTTGTTTATCAATCTTATTTCTCTATAACTATCTATTCTCTATCAAACCAAAGCATAAAATATACACATTTATTTACTTTTGGTGTTAATTTTGAAAGGTTTCCATGTCACATAAAACTTATATTAAATAAATTTGTATTGTGTTTTCCTCTTGTTAATCTACCTTTTGTTATAGGGGTCTCAGCCATAAATCTAGATATGTGAGGAAAAGGACATTTTTCTTCTCTACATTCCTTTATCGATTGCCTTGTAACTTTATATTTTCAAGAAGTAGAGAAAAAAAGCAACAAAGTCATAGATTCCTGTCACATGCCTAAGCCAACTTGGCCACTCTGCTCGGCTGATGGCAACAACACACTGTATTGCAGTGGTGAGTCACCACCTATATCTCAAGAACAAAAAGACTAAATTTTGGATCTACAGTTTTCCATTTCAAGAGTCCATTCATTTAAAAGGAGAATTCACTACCAACAGCCAGTTTTCTCTTTTTACTTTGCTAATACAACTTATTTCTAAAGAGTAGTGCAGACCGAGCTTTCTTACATAGAATGAGGCTCTTTTTTGATGCCATGTTCATGCCTCTGCTCCAGTATTATTACAACATTGCTTACAACTTCCAAATTGCCTTCCACATAAGTTTCTGTACATATTTGAATTCTATGCCTACAACTTTTAGCAAGGCTCTCGAATATTCTTTCTTTCACTGTTGTGAAGCTTTATCTTTGCCCATAGACTAAGAACTACTTTGGTTGGGAGTTAGGAGAGGCAGTGCTAGTGCTTTCTACCAATCCTTGAGTTCTATTTGATTTAAGAACAGGAGTCTACTTGGTGAAGAAGGAATATAAGATATTTCATAGAGTGGAGAAAGCACATTTGAAGGCACAGACGTGTAAGTTTAGAGTGCAAGAATAACTAACTATAAGTGGTCTACTATAGAAGTGGTACAGCATATGTGGAGGGGGTCATGTATGAGGGTGCGCAGGCAGGCAACAGCAAAGCAGAAAGTCATTGTAGGTCTCACGAAGGAATTTAGTTTTTACGGTTTTCATAATGAGATCATTTAGAAGGATTTTAAGTATATGTACAATATGATCAAGTTGGGATTTTTAAAGACCCCCTTTAAGTATTGGAGATGGAATTGTAGTTCATGGGACAGGATTTGGCAAGAACAGCCAAGAAAATATTGCAAGAGTATGAACTGATGAGGTCCAAACTACAAAAATATATGAAGAAGGGATGGAAGGAAGGGAATTAGATTCGCAAGATATATGGGGGAGAGTTAGTGATATATACTTTGTAAATTGGCCTTTAAGAAGAGGTGATTGGTTAGAAAGACTTTTTTTTTTGTACACATGGCTGGAAATGGCAATGATGTAGAAAAACAGAAATGATATAATATAGTGTACACTTAATTTTGAACATATTGCATTTAATTTTCTTGTGGCATATTTATTTAGTTGGCAGATATGTAATTCCAGAGCTCACATGAATAGTCTGTGCTGGAGATAACATGGAATTATCAATAAAAGATGATGATTGACCTTATGAATATTGGTGTGATTGTTCATTCAGAGCACATGTGTGTTTCAGTGCATTTATACCACTGTGCTTTTTTTTTCCCCTCTCCTGACACTATTTTGGTTGATTCTATCCTAAAACTTATTGTATTCTGTTTGGTTTGACAAGCAATTACAATTTCAGAGCTTCTTAGAAAGATAAAAGAGTCTGAAATTTAAAAACAAATACCATCTTTTAAGTCAGACTCACGAGTCTCTTCGTTATACTGGGAAGTGGTGGCTCTAAGATGACAACCATGAGATATTCAAGACGAGTAAATCCTGAGTTATGCCAGGTACCTTCAACCTGACTTCACTTCTTGGTAGATATCTGATTGTCAGGTTCTGTTCTCTGTGTTTTCAACTACAACTTAATTACTTGACATTGATTTCTAATTATTTCTCTTCATTTGAAATTTATCAGATATTCTTAATGACTGACTATCGCCTGACTCCAATTAACCCTACCACAGTGACTCAAAAAGAAAGTTACAGACCTCTTCCTCTGGTGGAAAACACATATTTTGCTTAACTGACAGCATTAGAATAAGTGCTTTCACTTAAATATCCAGAATAACAGATGGGTCCCCAGTCCTTATCCATTTATGAGTCAATTATTTTATTAGGTGTATTTCTTATGCATAGTGTAAACAAGAATAAGTATTCTTAACTTGAATTCTATGTATTTTCTGTTCTAAGCTCTCTTAACTTTAGATCTATGTAGTAATTTATAATATATAAAACAAAAGTATTAATTTCTTTTCACTATTTTGCTTAAGTAACCTTATATTGTACAAACAAAATGTTTTTCACAGCTGGGCTCGGTGGCTCAGCCTGTAATCCCTCGCCTTGGGAGGCTGAGGTGAGTGGATTGCCTGAGCCCGTGGGTTCGAGACCCGCCTGGGCAGGCGAAACTTCATCTCTACAATAAATCAAAAAATCAGCCGTGCGTGGTAGT
>CAUYQG010201447.1:0-13865 GCA_963574415.1 Tarsius wallacei | reverse complement strand
TTGTCCAGGCTGGTCATGAACTCTTCATCTCAAATGGTCCTCCCACCTCAGTTTCCCAAAGAGCTAAGATTACAGGCATACCCCTGTATATTTTTTGTATTAATCAGTCAGTGTAAGAAGGTCTCATTACATAGTTGGTACCATGATGTCATCATGGGTAGATTCCACTTGCCATATAAGACTCCAGAAGGTAAGGATCTTTTGTTAGTGTATTTTGTGCTAAGCAATCATAGATTAGTCTTCCTATTTTATGTTTGTGGTTGAAGTTACAACAAACAACTAGCATTTTGCCATATGAAGGAAAACAATCTGAGAATCACTGGGATCAATATTTTTGCCTTGGAAGAGAGTCATCAGGATAAGAACAGGTGCTTGACCAAGATGGAGTACCCAGATGGTGAGTTTTGTGCTGATCATTGACACCCAAGCTTAGTACTTCTAAGAATAAACCCATAGCAAAGATGGCCAAGGTCTCACTGTTACCAAAGCACTTTTCACAACTTTTTCTCATTTAAGCCTTACAATAGCCCTGTGAGGTCAGTGCTTGAAATCCCCATTTGGGGAGGAAGGAAGACACAGAGCCCAAGGAATGAATGAGAAGCCTTTCTCTAGGGGCAGGGAGACGGAGACAGCAGTCATAGGACTATGAACACTGTGTAGCCATCAAATGATATTCACTGGTGGTGACAGGGTGTGACAGAAGCCAGTGACTTTTTCACTTACCTCAGAACCAACTGAGATTTTTGTGTCATCCTCCTGTCTTCTACACACTTCTGTCCCTCTCTGTCTTTATGTCTTCCTTCTGTGGGTTTCTTTTTTTTTTTTAGTCGGAGTCTCACTCTGTCGCCCAGGCTGGAGTGCAGTGGCACACTTACGGCTACCCCAGCGTCAACCTGCTGGACTCCAGTGATCCTTCTGCCTCAGCCTTCCAAGCCGAAACTACAGGCGCATGCTACGACACCAGGCTAATTTTTGACTTATTGTAGAGACGAGGTCTCGCCAGGTTGCTTGGGCTGGTCTCAAACCCATGGGCTCAGGCAATTCACTCACCTCAGCCTCCCAAAGTGCTGGGATTACAGGCTGAGCCACTGAGCCCAGCCCTGTGGGTTTCTTATTTTCCTTGGTCCTCTCTCTGACCCTCCTGGCCTACTTTCTCTCTTGTCTCTCTCTCTCTCTCTCGACTTAGTATTTCCTTTTCTTTCATTCAACCCTATCTTTTTCACTTAACCTACCAAGATATAAAGTGAAATTACTACATACTTCTATAAGTTGTATATTTGTGGAATAAAGTTTTATGTCCCTTGCTCTGAATTTAAAAGCAGTGTAAATTTATGTAATTATAATGATTATTCCTATATAGACTCTATGCAACCTTAAAAATGAAAGGTGAGTCAAACTAATACCTATTTTTGTTTTCCAAATTTTAGTGTTCCTTCCCTAATTAGGGATTAGGTAATTTGTGGCCTGTGAACCTGCTTCTTGTACCTATTACTGCTATTTTCTTTATAACAGATGGTTCCCCAAACACCAATTTCCCATTGGCTCCAGTTGTTCAAGATAGTAAATCTGCACATAAAAAAGCAGCTTTTAAAAAAGTGGCCTAAATCTGAAATGTGATCAAGTGAACTGCAAACATAGTTGCCTCTTCAACAACAAATGTTGTTTATATCCCCTATGGATTGAGAGTCGCTGATACCTGCAAGAACCATCTCGGAACAGAATACCCTCATCCTTCTTTGGTTCCCTTGTGGTTTATTCATCCAATCCAGTTTAGTCGAACACACATTCATTAGGCACCTATTAAGTGCAGGGGATTTGCAGATAGAGTACTACCAGTTTTAAACGGCAGAGAAGCTTCCCATTCAGCTCACACATTTCCCAACCCCTCTAGCTGAGCCCAAGAAGTACAAATCAACAGGAACACAGATTGAGTATTCCTTATTCAAATACATTATTTTATAAATCCAAAATCTGAAATGGCTCCAATGGACGTTTATTTCTCAATGACATTTCTTAATGACAGTAATAGCTGCTGTTTTTAAAGCATTTCCCAGTAAGTGTTATGTCAGGGCTCAAAAAGTTTCAGATTTTGGAGCATTTTGGATTTTGGATTTTTGGATTTGGGATGCTCAACTTGTATTAGCATGTGGTAAAGAAAAGGGAATGAACGTAGCCTGAGCACCACAATGGGCCACACACAGGGCTAGGTGCTTTCCATATGTTAGAGTTAAATTATCACAACAATTTTCTAGGGCAGGTATTATTGTCACCGTTTTACTGATGGAGAAAGTGAGGCTTAGAAAAGTAAAATGAATTGCAACACAAGTAGTAATCACTATTTCATTTTTTAGTGTCTTTTTATTGTGGGAAGATATGCATAAAATAAGCTATATCATTTTTGCCATTTTAAAAATGTACAATTCAGTGACATTAAATACATCCGTAACATTGCATGGTCATCACTACTATCTATTTCCAGAAATTTTTCATCATCCCAAACAGACACTCTGTACCCGTTAAACAATAATTTCTCATTCTCCCTCCTCCTGCCCTGGTAACCTCTGTTCTACTTTCTGATCACTATTGTTTCTAGTGATGCTTAGCTGGCATTCGTGGGAAGCAGCAGATATGAATGACAACTAGAAGCCTGAGTTCAAAACTTGACTTCTTTGGAGTTATTGTTTATTTTTGTAAATCTACCACTATGATTGCAATTTTTAAATTTTTTCTATTTCAAACAAAGAAGGCAAGGTTTCAGCTGTATTTTGAAGGTCAGAAAAACTAGGTAACTTCGCATGCAGGAAATGAATATTTGGCTGCAGAATATGGAAGAATACAGGAAGACCAGGAAGACATGTCTGATATAAATTATAAGGACATATTATTAGTTGTGCAAAGAAATAATGAGGGGCCAGGGAGTCTTTTTACCTTGGAAAAGGATCCCAAAGTGTAGGTCAAGCCTGGTGCTAAAAAAGAAAAATCTTACACCTCTCTCTCTCTTTCTCTCTCTCTCTCTCTGTTTCTCTCTCCCTCTCTCTCTCTCTCTCTCTCTCACACACACACACACACACACACACATGGTTTCAGTTATTACATACACACACAAACAAAACAAAACATAAGCATATATATGTGTGTATGAGGAGGGACCCAAATAAAGGGCAGAGCCCTTGTAGTACAGGGTTCCCCTTACTAGGTAAGTGTCTTAGGAACCTATCTGCATCAGTTGTACCAGCTAGTGTTGTGAGAGGCTACATTTGGCTTCACCAATTTTTTTTTTGAGATTCTTTCATGTGTTTGCTCATTTAATGATGGGTGACTTATGAGCACACCTGCCCACACTGCATTGAGTGTCAGCAGTTTTTGACCAAAATCAGCATGACCTCCATGCCCCACTCAACATATCACCCAATCTCATCCCAAGCAACTATTTTTGTTTCCCTGATGATAAAAGTCCTCAAGGGAAACGTTTTGCTAATGTGAAAGAGGTGCAGCAAAACATGGCAGAAGCATTAAAAGGCATCAAAACTGATGAGTTCAAAACCTGTTTTGAGCAATGGAAAAAAGGTCTCGTTAGGTATACTGCATCAAATGGAGAGTACTTTGAAGGTGACTGAAATTTAAACATGTAAGAATAAATACACAATTTTTAATAAATAAATTCCTTTTTTGGGGGGGTCCCCTCTTATATCTATATATACTTCCTCTACTATTCAGGCCCTCAATTGACTGGATGACACCCAACCATGTTGGGAAGGGCAATTTACTGAGTCCACTAATTCAAATGCTAATCTCATCTGGAAACATCCTCACAGACACACCCAGAAACAATGTTTAATCTGGGCACAAGTTGACACATAAAATTAAGCATGATAATAGACTGCATATATATATATGCATATATATATATATTACATATCTTTTTGCTGTCTGCTTGAGGTGGGACAAAGTATTCTCTTGCCCTGGGACTGGGATTTACACCATCAACTCTCATCTCAGGCCTTTGGACTCAGCTAGAAAAATAACACTGACTTTCCTGGGTCTCCAGCTTGTAGACTGATCTAGATCATAAGACTTAATCTCCAGAACCACACAAGCCAGTTCTTCATAATAAATCTCCATAAACAAACATACACACACACACACACACACACACACACACACACAGTCATAATTGGTTCTGTTTCTCTGGATAACTCTGACGAATACATCTATCTGTCTATCATCTATCTATCATCTATCTATCAATCAATCTATCTATCTATCTATCCATCTATCTTTCTATCATCTACCTGTAAAGGAACAAATGCATAGCTTAAAATATTGGTACCAATTCTGCCCTGATCCAAGGGGAAGAAATCCTTAGAGTTTCAACAAAACAACTTGAAAGTACGATTTTTGCTTGTTAGAGTGTAAGGAGAGCTGAACCTAATATAAATGTGCATCCAATTCCCTTTGAGGTGCAGTTGATTATGGGCAATGACCTAAATTATCTCAAAAGTAACAACTTTATAAGACTAGCTAGTTATTAGTAAAGTCATACAAATCTAATAATCTATTGCTATTTTCAAGAAATAACAATATTTCTTGAAAAATGCCCTGACCTTGGCCATTGAAATATGGTTAAGCCTATCGTCTACTGGAAGAAGGCTTGGACAAAACAGATCTGGGGGTGACAGCTGGGGCCAGTCCTTACTAGCCAAATGACCTTGCACTAAAGGCTGTACCTCTCTGAACCAGGATAATAACATCTATTGCATAAAGCAGTCACGGAGATTAAATGAGGTAATTTATATCAACAGTGCTTGGCCATTGTCTGGCACAAATAATATGATCAAGAAATATCTTTAGTGACAATAATAACTGCTGTTTTTAAAGCATTTTCTATTTGTCAAACTTATCGTACATTTTTTCCTTTACAGCTGCAGAGGAAACATTATTATCCTGGATTTTTGCAGATAAGGAAACTGACTCTCGGAGAAGTTAAATAATGGCCAAAATCACAGCCAGAAAGTGGCAGGACTAGACTTTGAATGCAGGCGGTGCAGTCTTCCTCAACCTGCCTGCCCTCCAGCCTACCTTCAACTTACCACACTCTCAATACCAAATCTGACCTTACACAATGGGCCATAAAAAAATAAGAAGCCAGATATTTACTTCTTAGTAAGGAAAGAAGGGAGAATATAGGGAAACAATACTTGAGTGTGTCCTGACTTTACCTACTCTTCTCTGGATAGGCAAGATTATTGACTTTTATTTCTTTCTTCAGACTTTTGGTAGTTGTTTGTTCCCATCAACAAGGGCAATATCACTAAATCAGTGCCACCAAGCCAGTGGAGGGAGCCAGGTGGTGATGCTGAGCCATTTCAATGATGACATAAATCACAGTTGTTCACCCCATCAGTATCAAAATTGGGACAAGCTAGAAAGCTAATCGGGTTAGCAAGTGGTGCACAGAGAGATGTTTGGAGGCAAATCGCTTCTGTTAGGAATATCTTCTCCTCTATGACCTTGCTGGTGTAGTCCAATGTTCCTTCTAGCAGAGGGTGTGGATTCTGGAATCAAAGACTTTGAGACATTGAATCATCTTCAAAGTCTGGGTCCTCATCTTAAATTAAAGCAGTTTGGGCTATAAGGTGTTTTAAAACTTTTCTAGCTCAAAACTTTAGTTATGTCATCTTTTCCAAATGCCCCATGTCCTGTCCTTTTGGCTGGCCTATTTTTTTCTTTTCTCCTTTATTGTGGCCATTTTCTAAGATTCCTTATTCCTAGGGCCCTATGTTTTCTCATAGCTTTGTGGCGTTCAAGACCTTGAACTATCACCTCAGGTTTGGGTTGCTTTGAATGGTTCCTAATCCATTCTCCTTTCTCAGTTCTTCCCCGGGCTCATCTGCCTTGAATGCCACAGCCAATCTAATCTTTTACTCAGTAACTTCCAATTATTCTCTATTTTTCAAGTTTAAGCCTGCTAAAATTGAATCTGGCATCTACTTTTATCTAAATGGTGTTTTTATATTAGGAAAAAAATATCCATTTAAAATAATAATTGAGGGCAACCTCAACCAACTGAATTTATAATGGGTATAATCTTTGGGGATGGCAGTTCATTCATGAAATGTTCCACGGATGGGTAGCACAGAAAGGCAAATGTCAACCTGAAGGGATTACAGTAAAAGCAAGAAGGGAATTTACTTGCTAATCTAACAAACCCAATATTGAAAGAAATAAATGATAACCTCAGGAATGATTATTGGAAAAGGGATATTTAATAGCACAGAAAATGTCCTGGACTCTGTTTCTTCCTCATGAAGGGTTCCTTTTTCAATTGGACTTGCAACAGGAAGTAATTCATTCCTTTATAAAGGTTGGAGCATTTCCTCCCCATTCACATAGCAGACTGGAGTTTGGTGATTTTTGCCAGAAATGATGTTGTTTCCATGGAGAGAATTCTGTTTCTATGAAGCACACACAGCTGCTAAAACCAACGTGAAGGTCAGGTTACAGAGGAAGAAGGGCTCAGCCTCACACAAGTTAGCACAAGTTTAATTGGGATCATGTGAAAAGCAGTCAGCAAATATATATGTATATGTTTATGTATGTGTATACGTAAATATGTATGTGTATGTATATGTATGTGTATATATGTCTATATATTACAAATAATATTGAGAATAAGCAGAGCTATTCTCACATAACTCAATTTTGATGCATTCTCAATTAAATATATGAGATGGTAGCAAAATGTATGACCGTCCACTGGTAGGTCATTAGAACAAAGAGGAGAAAATTAGACATCTCAGCCAGATATTGTGGTGGCTATGGAAGAGAATGAAGGTAAGAGCAGAAAACAATTATGCCAAATCACACTGCTTGTGCCCTTACCACCAGCTGAGTGATGAGGGAATCGACACATGAGCCACTGTATGTCCTTTTTCGCCCATTATATTTAGGAATAAATCATAAATTGTTCACAGTTTTCATTATAGTCACTGTTATTAAAATCCTTTCATCATTTTCATTATACTCAAAGTTTATCCTTCCCGCTTAATGATGCTGATTAGAGGTATTTGGAAAACTTGATTTTCAGGCAACCAAGGAAGGTGGGGAGTGCTTCTTCAAAGTGTTCACCTATCCCAGCTTCTTTCCATCAGGAGGTGCTGCTTCTCTTAGAGACAAATCACATCTTCCATGTGGACCCTGGTTGGGTATTAGCTGCCATCTACTTGGAGCCCTCTCCAGGTTTCTGTCCTGAACTTCATTGTGTCCCTTCAAAATTTATGTGCTGAAATCCTAATCCCCAATGTCTCAGAATGTGACTGTACTTAGAGACCGGGTCATTTGACTGATTATCAAGGTCAAATGAGGTCATTAGGGTGGAATCAAATCCAATATAACTGATGCCCTTGTAGGAAGAGGGATTAGAACACAGACACACAGGGAAGACTATGTGCAGACATAGGGAGAAGATGGCCATCTAAAACCCAAGGAGAGAGGCCTGAGAATAAATCAACCCTGTCAACACCTTGATTGTGGACTTTTAGCCTGCAGAACTGTGAAGAAATAAATTTCTTCTGTGTAAGCCACCAGTCTGTGGTACTTTGTTATGACAGTCCTAGTAAAATAATATAGTACCCTTTCTGCCACCTCTGTGACTGACTTTTTAGTGTTGGCACCAGGGAAATTGTGTTTATTAGACACACAAAAAAGACTGATGTGACCTACATCAAGTCTAGACTCCTGCTTCTTATTTTCCAAGTCCTCCTCAATCTTCCCCTCCTGTTCTGATTCCAAAGCTTGTCTTTCCAGCATGAACTTTACATGATGGTCAGACAAGATTCTGTACTGTCTTGTTCACCGAACCTCCCATATACACTGCTGAGCTCTGCTTTTAGTGGGAGTATCTGGCTCTAACATGGAATGTCCTGTCATGGGACATGGCCCTGTACCTACCTAGTCCCCCTGACTGCTCCTCCAACACTCTTACCTTCTAGATGCCTACCCTGTGTTATAATTTGTACCACACGATTTCAGGGTTGTTTTTTTTCTCTCTTCAGAGCCTTCCCAGTTAAAAAAAAGTATTTCAGGAAGCTGTGCAATTTCAGGATTATACAGGTACATAACATGCAGCAAGATAACATATATCTGGCAAAGGAAAACAACGACAGAGATATAAAAAGGAGTCAGGAATGAGACAAACATCAGATAGCAGGCTAGTATTGCTATAGATTTGGCTCACTTCAAGAAACCTACTTAAAAACAGAAACTTTACAGTTATACAGTTCACACTGTACATAAAATGGAAACAAACTGATTGCTCAGAAGAAGTGAGACTGTTCCTAATATTATCGAAAGAAATACATTTCTCCTTAGAGTCCTAAAACTTCTTTATGTAACAAACAGCATTTTCAACATCTTCACAGTGACCATGTAATGAGATTTTATGAAAGCTCTCACAGTATTATACTTAAGTTTAATTCAATAAGGGTACAGTATGTCCTCACTTAGCATCATTTATTAGTTCCTGAAAATTTTGACTTTTCAAAATTTTTTACAACATATAATGAAACCAATTTTTCCATAGGCTAATTGACATAAATAGGAGTTAAGTTTCTATAGCATATTTCTGGTCACAAAAACATCACCAAACTTCTAAATAGGGACCAAGACATTTCTAATATTAAGCATTTAAATAAATGTGAGTTATACATACATTTAAGAAAGATTAAGAGAAAACAAGTCCAATAATTATTTACCAGCTAATTCCAGTTCAGGGGCACTGGTGGCCACAGTCTATCCCAGCAGTTCAGCTGCAAGACAGGAATCAGCCCTGGACAGAATGCCATACCATTGCAGGGTGCACTCACACACACACCCACACTCATATACACTGGGACCATATAGACATGTCAGTCAACCTAACATGCACAGCTTTGGGATGTGGGGGGAACCTGGCATATCCAGAGAAAACCCATGCAGACATGGAAGAATGTGCACACTCCACACAGACAGTGGCCCTGACTGGGAATTGATTTCCGCCCCCCCTCATTGTTATAATGAAATGACGTTGAACAAAATGATGTTATTCAAGGACTTGCTGTAGTCCTAGGACCTGCTGTAGTTGTAAAGATGCCAAACAGTAGGGTTTAGATTTTCAAGGTTTCAGAGAAAGAGATTACATATGGCTCAGACAGTTCATCATACTGTTTCTCTTAACTGAGCGTTGATAAATAATGAACAGCAATGAGCAATGAATTCAGCAATGGCAAGGACCTATAAGGTATTCTGGGTTGCCAAGTAAATTTTGATGGCTTGTCCTAAAGATAACAAAAGCCAGAAATAAAGCTGTGATTCCATTTGTCAGAGCTCTAAAGCCAAAGACCACTAGAGACATACCTGGAGTCAAGCTGAGTTGGGTTTTTTTGCCCGTTGCACTGAGGGAGACTGTATATTGAGGGGGACATGTGTGAGAAGCACACAGTGAAAGTGTTAGAGGTTTATATAAGAAGATTTGAGCTTGCAATAGGTGGTTCAAGGGAGAGTTCAAGGAAGTGAAGCGCTTGCTCTGAATTGGGGGCTATCAGGAATTGGGGCAGTTCTGGTTGGGCATCTGAAGTTTTATCTAGAAGATAGGAGGAATGACGTGTCATTGATAAGAAGCTGTGGTCTCTCTTACAAGTTGGTTGTTTTGGTGTTTTTCACGGTGGCCTTATTTTTGTCCGTGCTCAGACATGGCTATGGAGTGGGTATTTTGTCTCACTTTATCATAGTCACAGAGTGACTTTGTCTGACATTGTTTTCTAGCAACAGCAATACCTAACTGTCGAGGCTGCTTTTCTTTCTCCTCCTGTATAGATTGAAAGACCTAATAAGGTTGGGTATCCCCACTGGATGAGGAGGAGGAAATGCCTTCAAAGAGACAAGGTTTCACCTTAAAACTTTGGTTTAAATTGGCACAAACACATAGACAAATAAGGGAATTGAGGTTTCTATTCCATATAACAAGAAAATACAGTCAATCCCCTACATATAAACGAATTCCATTCTGAGAGTGTGTTTGTAAGTCTAATTTGTTCCTAAGTTCAACAAAGTTAGCCTAGTTACCTAACACAATTGGCTATATGGTACTATGTTGTAATAGGCTTATAATACTTTTCATGCAAATGATATATAAAAAACAAACAGTACTGAATAATAAAGTATACAAAAGCACAGCCATTTGAAGAGGATGCACGTACATGACAATGTATGCCAGACACGTGAATCGACATGTGATTGGACATGTGAACGTGCGTTTGCATCTTGGAAAGTTCACAGATTTAAGGGTTGTATGTAGGGGACTTACTCCAAAAGTTTTAGTGCAAACTTCTGCCCCAGGTAGTATGAAGCTCAAACATTGAAATTGATCCCAGCACCCTGAATTATCTGATCCAGCTCAAAGCATGTGCTGTATGTGAAATTTCCTTTAGCATCTATAGATTATAGACATGACCTTTTCATGTTATTTATTAAAAATATAACTACTTTTTAAAAACAAAAACTGAATTTTACATTAACTACTACTTAACTCAAGAATTATAGCATAGAATATTATGTTTTAGACAGTCCAGGGCAAACAATCCATAATCCTATTTACTACTCTAACCCGGCTACTCTTCTTATTTATTCCTTCTGTCTTTTTAATGTACATTTTAAAAGTTTTTAATTTTTAAAAATAGTTTTAATTATACTGCATAGTGTTTCATAACTTGCTATTTTACTTTATAATATATTGTTTCACCTTATATCTGCGCTTTTTCATGTAGCTATAAAATAATTTTAATGATTGTTTTTATTGGCTGCATAAAATTTTACATAAACTTCTCATTTTCCTAGTTATACTTTGATAGGAACATGTATTTCTTTTCCTTTTTCCCCCTGTTTAAATAGCACTGGAATGAAGATTTTTTTTCTTAAGCTTATGAGATTTATTTTCCTTTGGAAATAATTATTCTTTCAACCTGGAAGATTTCAAGACTTTTCTCTTTATCCATGAAGTTTGGAAAGTTTGCCAGAATATGGATATATGTCTTTCTTCTTTCAGTAGTATTGCCTAAAATTTATTAGGCATTTTCAACCTAAAAACCCAGGGGTTTTTTTCAATGAATTAAAAAAATATATTTTATTTCTTCTCCTTCTCTTCCCTTTTTTCTTTCCTTTTTCTTCTAGGATTCCTATTATCCACAAGTTGGTTTTCTGGGTCTATTGTCCAAGCCTCTTATCTTTCCCCTCATCATTATTAGATCTTTGTAATTTTACTTATTTTATCCTTTTGATCTTCCAGGCCACTGAATTTGAGAATAAACAGTGATCATCTTCTCCTTAAATCCATCTACTAATTTATTTTTTCTTTTTAAATGAAAGCATATGTTCCAGGAAGTCTTGTCATGTGCTGAATTTGAATCTCTTTAAGGGGCCTTGTGATCATTTACTATGTTTTTTAAAAGGTTGCCCTCTGTCTGCTGTAGTCAGCCTTATTTCATCAGGGAACTGCTCTAATCCTTGTTTATTTTTCCTCTTTGGCTGCTGAGCCTCCCTTGGGATCTGGTTATTTTTCTTTGCTGCTTGTTGGAGTTCAGCTGCTGGGATACCTTAACTGGGGTTGAGGCTGGGGTGGGGATGTCAGAGAAACAGAAGGCTGAGCTATAGGGGGAAACCATCAGCTTCTTATTCAGGCATGGGGGATGGCAGAGGAGAAGGGAGGCTCTCCATGGCTTTCCCAACCTTGGGGAAGCCCTCAGTCCACCCTCTCAGCTCTTCCTCAGCTCCTTTGAGCCTCGTGAAACTGGCCAATGTCAGCTTTGTCAACTTTCCCTCCAGGGGCTCAGAGATCTCAGTGGGTCAAGCTCCTCCCAAAAGCTGACTGCTTCAGGTTTTTGCTCTGGGATGATGTTCTGCTGCCTCTGTACCCCAGGCTCCCACTTGGCCCAGAGGGACTCGCCATACAAGTGTGTCTATGCACTGCCTGACTGGAGGCTAGGCTAAGGGGAGTGAGATAAAGTTGGGGTGGAGTTGTGAGTGTAGGAAAGGCAGGATGCATTAATACACTATCTTTCTAGCATCCCCTACTGCCAGGTTTTCTACAATTGTTTTGACTATTTCAGCTTAGTTATTCTTTCCTATAATTTTGGGATCAATCATGTCTTTTAAATTCTGCAGGCCATTGCCAGACCATCACTGCCATTGCCTTGCTAGACTCTGGTGTGGCCATGTGCTCTTCGAGCTATGACTGTCTCCATGCTTCCTGGCTTTGGCCCCCTTCCCTACCTTGGGGAGGTGAATCTCCTCTCTCTCTCCCTCTCTCTATTTTACTTTATAAATAAACTATATTTTCTAATCTGAAAAAATTCTGCAGATTTTCTTTGGGGGGAAGGGGTAAATTGTCATCTTTCAAATCTGTAGTCATGGACAAAATGGTTCTATATTAATTCAAGCCTTCTTTATTTTCTGTGTATAGGGTCACATGCTTTTCTCATTAAGGTTACTTTCAGATACTTGGTTGCCATCATACATTTTTATGTCTTTTATTTTTCTCATTATATTTTCTTTTGAATTATGCTAATGTTGATTTTCAGGATCAACATTAGAGCAAGGGTTTTTAGAGCAAGGGTTTTCAACTCTGGATGTCGTTTAGAATCTCTGGGGAGTCCCAACCCCAGAAATTCTGATTCAAATTCAAGCCATTCTTTTTGAATATTCTTTTTTTTTTTTTTTAAAGAAACTCATCTGAAATACAATATAGGACATAAAGCAATTGTTACCCTTTCTTTTATCAATATTTTCTGAAGTTGGGGATCTTTCTGAGGTTTCTTCTCACCTTCCAGGCTGACACTGGGGTCAAAGCTGCCCAGGTTGCTTGTTTTCGGGTTCTGAGATGTCTTCCCTTTCTCCATCACAGGCAGTCAGGGATTTCTCTCTGTACCTGTGCAGCCTGGTCCAACCAAGTGCAGGGAACATTTTTACTTATTTTTCAATGTAGCCACAGAGAAAATGATTGTTCAGTACTATAATGTTGCATAACACATAAAAATAACCATGTATTTTAATTTTTCCACTAGAAGAAATAAAGACATTCAGCACTCTTTCTTCCTCAGAACAGTGGTATATAGTGATAAAATAATTTAGAACATAACATATACTGATCCAGCCCCCTGGTCTCCCTGACATTCCCAAGGACCACCTTGGGGAGTTGTGCCAATGACAAAATACCCCAGCAAGGACACTATTTCTGACCCCAAGCAGACAATTTCAAAGATTTATTACATCATTAATAAAATAATTTAGGATAATTATTAATGACAAATTGTTTATTTTCTGAGATTAGGTAATGTTTGCCCCTTATACAAAATTCAAAAATATACAAAAGGATTGAAAGTAAAGCATATATCCTCCTGCTCTTGTTTTTATATTGCAGTAACCTTCCCCAGAGGAAACTATTGTTATTAGTTGCTGTAAATTCTTCTTGACTAGGGGTGGACAAACTTTTTCTGTAAAGGGCCAGTTAATAAATATTTTACCCTCTGTGGGCCATAAAGTATTACAAATAGGCAACGCTATCATTATTGTGAGGAAGCAACAAGACAATACAAAAAGTGTGTCTGTGTTATAATAAAGCTGTACTTAAGGACATTGAAATTTGAATTTCATATACTTTTTTATAAAGTTGCATTATTCTTTTGAATCTATTCTTTTATTGATTTTTTTTAGCCATTAAAATATATAAACATGGCTGGGCATGGTGACTCACGCCTGTAATCCCAGCACTTTGGGAGGCAGAGATGAAAGGATTGCCTGAGCCCAGAGGGTTTGAGACCAGCCTGAGCAACTTG
>CAUYQG010201446.1:0-34874 GCA_963574415.1 Tarsius wallacei | reverse complement strand
TGCCTTTGGGAGGCTGAGGTGAGTGGATTGCCTGAGCCCACGGGTTCAAGACCTGCCTGGGCAACTTGGCGAGACCTCATCTCTACAATAAATCAAAAAATCAGCCGGGCATGGTAGTGCGTGCCTATAATTCCGGCTACTTGGAAGGCTGAGGCGGAAGGATCACCGGATCCCAGCAGGTCGAGGCTGCGGTGGCCAGGAGCAGCCACCGCACTCCAGTCTGGGCAACAGAGTGAGACTCCAATTCAAAAAAAAAAAAAAAAAGAATATGTTCAAGATTATCTTGACAACATCCAACAGATACAAAGACACACACATGTAAGGAGAAGAAGAACGAAGATGAGAGAAATTATTCCTCTCTGCCCACAATTGCTTAGTTAGTTTTCTGGTTGTAATGAATAATAATAAGAAATATTCTGAAAAAAGATTTAAAAATTGCCTACGCTATAAATCTTAGCATAAATTGGAAATTAACAAACATTTTAACATTCTATGTCTGCTAAAAATACTATGTATCTTCATTTTATTCACACATATCAAGTAGATTATACATAGTTTGTGTGAGATAATGTCACCTGGGAGTGTCCTAATTTATCAACACAATTACTCATTGTATAATTTTGTGCTTATACAATTTCAAAGGCATGTATAGTATTGATCTTAGAAAAAATATATATCTATCTTCAACTTGCCTTTTCCTGCTTCCCACCCCAGTGCCAACCTCACTGCCCTTCAGCTAATCTATGGAACTGAAAAAGGAAAATTAGAGCCAGAGGGAACACTGAGACCCAGGACCGATGAGTGAAGTTATATAACGCAATGCCCATCCATATACAAAACCAGACTGGTACATTACCTTAGAGGACATAAAGAATTCACATGTTATACACTTTTTAATTTTCAACATATAGTTCCTCAATCTAAAAGAAAAACATCATCTTCAACATGCAACGGTTATTCTCCATGTGCCTATGTCATTTCCTTTCTCCCACTCTCTTCTCTGCTCCTTCTTCTGGGCAGCCTCTCTTTCCAATTTCTACTTGAGTGGGGCCTCTGGGAAGTATCAGCAGGAGGCCAGGAGATGGGAGGTTACAAAAGACAGGATTCCTCCCTGCTCCTTCCCTGCTTCCCTACCTGGGCTTTGACAGTTGCTGTGTGCCTTCTTTCTATAGCCTCCTCCTCTCTTTCAGCTTTCCATGGACTCCAGAGACACCAGCTCCTCCTTATAGGTGATAACAATCTTCTCCTCCTTCTTGTCTCTGTGTTTCTTCATCCCTTGATTTATCCCTGAGCTCCACCCACAATTTCAGTAATTATTCTTTTCACCAATGTCTCTTCAGGTGAACTCTCTAAGTGAGCCCTGTTTCTGATTGGCACCCTCACAAACCACCTGATTTCAGAAACAGTTTAGTTTAAATCCCACCACAGGGCTTCTCAGATGGTATTCCTCCTGTGATTCATATGATGCTCTAAGTAAATCTCTGCTATCTCATAGACAGAAATTCTACCCATGTCCCCTAAAGGGTGACTTTTTTTGATGACTAGAAGATGTATTTCTTTAACTTGTTATGGAAAGGTCACTTAATACTTTGCCCTTTAAATATGTGATCCAGGCCAGGTGTGATGGCTCAAGCCTATAATCCCAGCACTTTGGGAGGCTGAAGTAAGAGGATTGCCTGAGCTCAGGGGTTTGAGAACAGCCTGGGCTACTTGGTGAGACCTCATCTCTACAATCAATCAAAAAATAAGTTGGGTGTGGTAGCCCATGCCTGTAGTTTCAGCTGCTTGGAAGGCTGAGGCCAGAGGATCGCCTGAGCCCAGCAGGTCAAGGCTGTGGTGGGGGTGAGCGTGCCAGTGCACTCCAGCCTGAGTGACAAAGTGAGACACTGACTAAATAAATAAATAAATAAATAAATAAAATATTTGATGCATTTAGTCCATCTCAGCTGGAAAGTTGTGTAATACCAGTTGTGGCTGTCAGAATTCTAAGGTAGTCTCCAAGATGTCCTGCATACCCTGCATACCCCAGTTTACACTCACTGCATAATCCCCAGGTCTGAGAATTCGACAAATTTCACTCTCATGACCAGGTTATGTTTTATGGCACAGTTAACTTCAAGAAAGGGAGATGATCTGAATAGGCCAGACCTAATCATCCAAGCCCTTTCAAAGTAGAGTTTTGTCTAGCTGGTCACAAATGAAGTCAGAGAGAGTCAAAGCAGAAAGGAGTTTAACAGCAAAGAGGTTCTTTGTTGCTGAGATGGAGGGGGTCACATGACAAGAACTTCTGAGTGGCCTCCTGAAACAGAGACACCAGGGACCTCAGTCCTGTAACCACAAGCAAATGAATTCTGCCAACAACCAGTGAGCTAGATGAAAATCAAAGCCCCAGAGAGAACTGCAGCCCTGGCCAATGAATTGATTTCAGCTTGATGAGAGCCTGTGTTTCAAAGAATCCAGCCTGACCTTCTGACCTACTGAAACCATGTTAGACTGCTAAATTAAGCTAGTAATTCAGCAGGTAATGTATTAATCAGTAATCCAAAACTAGATCTCCCCCCCAAAAATAAACAATGCTCCAATTCCCAAGATTCTGGTTGCGGTCCAGGTGTCAGTAATTTTCAACACCTCCTGTCCCAGACGATGCCAAATTCAGCCAGGAATGAGAAGCATTACTTCTCATCCTTAACTGAATTGGAATCATCTGAGAAATAAAATCCAGAGCAGTTTTGTCCTTTCTTTCCTGTTCACGCATCCAACAAGTAGTTACTGAATGTTTACTGGGTACTAAGTGCTAGGCCCTGGGAATTTATTTAATGGTAAGAAAATCAGACATAGTTGCTTCACTCATGGAGCTCTCAAAGTAGGAGATAATGCATAAGGTCCTTGGCACGTGGCATGTCCATCTCCGCCACGGAGAACCTCCTTGCTGTTGAACCTGATTCATGCTTTGAATTTATCTGACTTCCTTTCTGTGACCAGCTGGGCAAAACTGTTTGCTTTGAAAGGGCTTGGATAATTAGGTCTGGCCTATCCAGATAATCTCCCTTTCTTAAAGCCAACTGTGCCATTTTTTTAAACACCGTATGATATCCTGCACATAAGACAAAGTTCACGTTCACAAAAATTGTCTGCCAGAAAATAAGAACGTGTTTTATACTTAGAGCTACCTATTATGGGGTATCCTCTCAATTACTTTAGTTTGAACCACAAAGCTTTTATGGGGAAGATAAATACACCTCAAACGACCTCAATCAGTGTTGCTTTGGTATGCTTACAGAGGTCACTCAATACTTCAGGGAAAAAAGTAGGAAAATAATTTAACACAGATCTAGTCATTATTCTTGGTATTAAGACACCAGGATTGCAGGTGTGAAATGTCACAATAAACAAGTCTTATAAAGAGTTTGGGGAAGACAAACATGAAGCAAATATTATCATCAAGAAATGTAAAATTACTACTGCGATAAAAACCTTCCAAAGGGAAAGCGCATGTACAATAAGAGGATTTGACTCAGGGCTGATGCGGGGGTGTGTCAGGGAAGGTGCCTCTGAGGAAATATTTATTATGAACCAAGGAAGCCACAGATGAATAGGTGTGACGTAGAATGGAAGTGGGCAGGGAAACAAAATGCTAAACAATGGACATCAGACTTAGTTGCAAATTGTAATCCCTTGGAGGAACTGTAAAAATACTGATGCCTGGATCCTCGCCCAGAGACCCTGATTTAATGTGTCTAGGGTGTGATCTGAACACCCCCAGATCATCCTACAATACACTCCAACAGAAGGAAACAGCACGTGCAAAGGCCTGTGGCAGGAGAGGACTTGACAGGTTCTAGAAGGTAAAAGAAGGCTGGGGGGGGAAGAAAGCCATGGTCCCCGAGATTTTCAGTAGCTACAGACACATCATAGACACATTGTGACATGAACTTAACCTCACCGAGTCACCATCATCCAAAATACTTTTAAACATTTTACCTTGTATTGAAAGTTCCTCACTAGGAATTCAATATGTGAAGTCAAAGAGATTTCACCAAAATCCAAAGGATTATCACAGGTTAAAAAATAAAGGAGTTTCGAACTCATTTTTAACAACCTTCCTCCCCCACCTTGTTCTAGGTCTGGGTCCAGGCAGAAACATGTTTCTAAATTCCAATATCATAATGGTAGAGGGGCAAGAGAGTTTTCCTAAATGAGAGAGGGCACATTTAAAGATGATGTGTTTTCTTTTTGACCTGCCCAACTATGCAACCAATGTCGTATTGCACACATCAAATAAAGAGTTCACTAATATAGACAAGAGAGCAAATTGTCCTCTTAATGGTATTTTGGTATCAGATGAATAATTTGCATATGACATTATAAATGAAGCTGATTGATTTGAGATAAGGGTCCAAAATCCCTTTTGGCTTGAAAGGAGCCAATTGCTCACAAATTACCCAATCAGACAGGTTTATGCAACTTACCTCAGGCACTTAGCCAAATTGGCTCAATTACTGTGCTCTTTTTCTGAACTCCCTCTTACCTTAGAGTCTTTGTACTTTCCATTGCCTCTACTGGGATCTCTTTCTCCCACATCCCTGTTTTCATTGTAAGAAAATCAGGAAATCTCTTTGGCCACCCAATTAACAGTACTACCATGATTCTTGATACGCTCCCCCCTTTCTTCAACTTTATATACAGTATTTATCTCCCTGTGATACATTATAATATTATGTTTTGTATTATGAGTTTCATAAAATTTACATTTATTCTGTCTCCCCAAATCTGGCCTGATTTAGTTGGTGATTCATTCTGACCACCTAGAATGGTGGCTGGCACATAGGGCTCAGTATATACGTATTAATCTAATATATTGTAGGAACGTTTATATTTTTCCTCTGTAGTTTTTCTTGATGTTGCTACTATAATTTCATAAATCAATTTAAAACTGTAAAAATATAATTATTACCCATATATGCTTTGTTGTCATTTAAAATATATTTCAGGAAAACATCATAATGTTGTGGAAAAAATAAGAGAGATTATGTATTTGTTATTTGGGAACAAAAAAACCTTTCCTTTGCAGTTTTGATAATTTGAGTCTGCAAAACAAAGTGATAATAGATCAAAAGAGATTAAAAGGCATACAAATTTTGTGACATGTATACCTGTGCACGGGAGTCATAAAAACCAAAAAAATACAAGAAATGTCCAGATGGTTGACCCTTTCGTACCATCTTGAGGTTGCACAATGAATAGGGGCCAGCAGCACTGTAAGACAAGTTATGGGAAGGGAAGAAGAGGAGAAAAGACCAGGCTAGCAAAGCCATTCTTGTTGTGCAGAGGAAACTCACAGGTAGCAGTCCTCAGAAAAAATTGATGGTAGTTTGTGGTTAAAGTTTCTGTCAGATTTTCAGCGATGTAAAAACCCTCAGTCACTCTTTCCTAGATCCAGACAAGAGTGGGCCTCAGAGAAAGCTTATTTGTATTTGCTGTTTAATACTTAACCTTAGTTTTTCTACAGATATAAATCTCCTACACACATACACATACACACACAAAATAAACAAACAACAACAACAACAACAACAACAACAAAACAGCTTTGCAGGACTGTTTCTGTCTGCAAACCATCTAAATAGCCATCTCAAAATATGTCAAATAAATATATTTTCGCCAGACTCAGTGGCTCAGCCTGTAATCCCGCACCTTGGGAGGCAGAGGTGAGTGGATTGCCTGAGCTCGCGGGTTCGAGACCCGCCTGGGCAACTTGGTGAGGCCTCATCTCTACAATAAATCAAAAAATTAGCTGGGTGTGGTAGCGCTCACCTGTAGTTTCAGCTACTTGGAAGGCTGAGGCAGAAGGTCGAGGCTGCGGTGGCCGGGAGCGGCCACTGCACTCCAGTCTGAGCAACAGAGTGAGACTTCAACTCAAAAAAAAAGAAAAAGAAATATATTTTGGGGTAAAATATTTTGGTTTTTTTCTTCTGTATGAATGTCAATAGTAATATAAGAGAACAAAAAGATATTTTTACAAACAGTATACTATTCTGAAGAAGTTAATGTTCTTTAGAAGTTATAGAAAGCAAATAAAATGAGATACAAATGGACACATAAATGAAAATTATAATGTATTTCATAGTCAGCTCTTTTATGGATGGTTGGTGATTAAATTTTACAGAATTTCAACCTTCTTTGAAAATTGCATTTTTATAGATGTGACCACTAGAATAAAAGTTAAATTAGTTTTTATGTACCATATTCCATTAAATTCCACAGGCATTTTATTTCATTAAGGCAAATAAAACTGTGATTTGAAGCAGAACAGTCTCTCATTTTCCTATTAGAAATCTCTATAAAATAGATAGTGATATATATGTTATAGGTTTTAAAAAGAGCATTTTTTTAACATACAAAGCAGGACAGTGTATAAAGATATTCAATGTGTGAGAAATAGCAAGTTCAGATAAATACACTTTCCAGTTTCATTCTTATTTCCCAGTTCCCGCCTTTGGTATTATATTAAAATGACTACTATAATAAATGTGTTTCAGGGCAATAAGGACTGAAATTTCTGCTTTGGGTACTCCATTTCTCCTCACAGTCCCTTAGAAACTTCCTGTGAGAATTTCTCAATAAAAGTGGGATAATCACGTGTCACTGCTATTCTGTGGATGTGTTCATAGTTTTGATGTAATTAACTGTTCATTATCTGAAAAGAGGTGATGGCTGTGCTTTTCAAAGTTGAGTGGGCCCAGATCCAAGTGAGGAGATGGTCAAGACACAAATTGCTGGGATCCATAACCAGGTATCTTGACTCAGAAGGACCCAGATAGACTCCGAGAACTGCACTTTTTGTAGGCTCCCAGGTGATGCCAATGCTTCTGGTTCATGGACCAGCCCTGGAGTAACATTGGTCAGTTGGGTCTTGAGGGTGCCATTTTCTTCTTCTACCTCTAGTCAATTTCAGAGCCACTCCATGAAGTGGAACCACCAAAACAAGACTGAGATAAGGATATGCATCTATTTGCATATAAAAAGCATTTATCATCATTGTTGTGGTGCATGACAATACTTTCACAAGGATATTTTCTTACTTGAATTTACCTATCAGTGGGCCTTCCTTTGGTTTGTTTAATAGAGGCTACACTGCTTTGACAATTCGTTTGAATACTAAACAGTAACTTTCCTGCCCAGTTCATTGGAATGCTTACTTATATTACTAAACCTTCCCTTATGTTATTCCAAGAAAATGTCAATTTATTTGCATTGGCAGCTTTAGTAACTCACGTGTGTATACTTCTTTCTAAATGGTTGAAATAAATATTTCTTCAGATGCTGTCTAAAGTAAAGCTCTCTGCATGTTTTATGTATGCAGAATAGTTCCCTTAAAAATTGTTAATATCATTGTTTAGTTGTAGCAAAAACATTTAACAGAACTCCCCTCTTAACAATTTTTTAAAATTTAAAAACCAGTGTTGTTAACTACAGGCATAATGTTGTATAGCAGTTCTCTAGAACTTGATCATCTTTCAAAATTGAAACTATGTCCATTGAATAGCAACTTCCCACTTCTGCCTCTCTGCAACCCTGGGCAACCAATATTCCTCTCTCTGCATCTATGTTTTTGACTATTTTAGATATGTAATATAGTGAAGTCATACAGTATTTGTCATTCTGTGACTGGTTTATTACACTCAACACAGCGTCTTCAAGTTTCATCCATTTTGCTGCAAACAGAATTTATTTTTATAAGGCTAAATAATATTCCATGTATATATCCATTCATTCATCACTGGGCATTTAGATTGTTTTCACATCTTGACTATTGCAAATAATGTTTCAATGAACATGGGAGTGCACATGTCTTTTGGAGATTCTTATTCCTTTTATAAATAACCAGAAGTAACACTGCTGGATCGTATGGTATTTCTATTTTTAAATTTTGAGGAACCGCCATACTGTTTCTCATAGTGAAAGTATTATTTTACATTCCCACCAGTGCCGTACAATGTTCCAATTTCTCCACATCCTTACCAACATTTAACTCTCATGTTTTTGATAACAACCATCCTAACAGACTGAGGTACTATCTCTCGTGGCTTTGATTTGCATTTATCTAATGATTAATGATGTTGAGCATAATTTCATAGACCTGTTGGCCACTTGTATTTCTGTTTACAGAAATGTCTATTCAAATCCTTTGCTCATTTTGTAATCAAGTTATCTGTGCTTTTTGTTTTGTTGTTTTGTTTTATTTGTTTTTGCTATTGAGTTGAAGGAGTTCTTTACATATTTTGGATAATTACCCCTGATCAGATACATGGTTTGCAAATATTTTCTCCCACTTGCCTTTTCAATCTTTTAATTGTTTCCTTTGCTCTGCAGAAACTTTTTAGTTTGATGTGGTTACACTAGTTTATTTTTGCTTTTGCTGACAATGCTTTTGGGTTCATATTAAAGAAATCATTGCCAAGAACAATGACATCATGAAGCCTTTCCCTTAAGTTTTCTTCTTACGTTTAAGTCTTTAATCCACTTTGAGTTGATGGTTGTGCTTAGTGTGAAACAAATGTCCAAAATCATTCTTTTGCATGTGGAAATCTAGTTTTACCATCACCATTTGTTGAAGAGATTATCCTTTTCCCATTGCGTATTCTTGATGCCCTTGTTGAAGATCAGTTAATCACATATGTGTAGTTTTATTTCTGAAGTCTCTTTTATGTGGCATTGGTCTAAATATGTGTCTTCATGCCAGTACCATACTGTTTTACTTACTATCGATTTGTAATATATTTTAAAGTCAGGAAATATGATACCTTCAGCTTTGTTCCTCATTTTTTCAATATTGTTTGGGTTATTTGAAGTATTTTTAGTTCCAAATGAGTTTTAGAATTTGTGTGTGTGTATGTGTGTGTGTGTGTGTGTGTGTGCATGCGTGTGCATGTTTTGTTTTGGTTTTTTGTTTTTTTTATTTCTGTTTATAAAATGCCACTGGTTTTGACGGATTGCATTTAATTTATAGACTCCCCAGGTAGTATGGACATTTTTAACATTAAATCTTTCAGTATAAACATGATATATCTTCCCATATTTTGTATCTATTTCTGTTAGGTCAAAATCCCAGCAAAGCCTCCAAAACATTAGGTCAGACTGGAGGGAAGTGTTAGGTCAGACCTGGCAGTGGGGAGGGGTCTGCATCTGGTGCCGTGCAAAAGACACAAAGAATTGCATACAAATTGATTCGAAATATAATTTATTTAGAAAGTAAATTAGAGAGAGAGAAAGAAAGAAAGAGAGAGAGAGAGAGAAAGACAAAGAGAGAGAGATTCACCTCCCCAAGGCAGGGGAGAGAGCCAAAGCTTAGGAAAACATGGTGGCCATAGCTCAATGAACATATGGCCTGTCCAGTGCTTAACCAAAAAAATGGCAAATGGCTGCTTGAAGTTAAATGTTTTTAACCTTCCCTTTGATAGGGGCAGGTTGTTAAGGTTATCGGGTGGTAGTCTGTTTCACGTATTCACGAAGAGGACAATCAAGCACAGGTACCTGACCTCAGGTGATGGACAGCATGTAGATGGGTGAGTTAGTCACATGACTTTTGCCATGGTGATGTGGTCTGTCTGTGTCATGAAGGTTAGGGGTTGATTAGGTTAACTTGGTTTACAAAACAAGCTGAGGAGAGGGTTGTAAAACAGTTATCAATAGCTGCCTCTGAGAAACTGGTTCTGTCCCTGACTAGTGATTAGAGGGCAAACCAGGTAATTTTGCTAAGAAAACATGACAGAATAGGCAGTATTAAATGGCTTCTCATTGGGTATATCAACTCCATCTTGGTCTTTTCAATTTCTTTTGTAGTTTTCAATGTATGTCTTTTACCTCCTTAGTTGTTTATTCCTAGTTATTTTATTTTTTGTGTTGCTATTGTAAATAAAATTTTTAAAAATTTTCTCTTTAGATAGTTCATAGTTGGTGTAAAAAATACAACTGATTTTTGTATGTTGACTTTTTATTCTGAAATTATGTTGAATTTGTTTATTAGTTCTAAATTGGGGGGAGCGGCATTTTTAGGGTTTTCTACATATAAGGTTGTGTCAATTGCAAACAGAAATATTTTCATTTTTTCATCCTCCCCACCCCCCCCCCCCACCTTTTTTTTGGAGAAAGCAAGATTTATTGAAAGGACAGAAAATCTCCCACAGTGGGACCCAAGGGGTTTGCCTTTTCATTCCTTTCCATTTGAATGCTCTTTCTTTGTTGTTGTTTTTTGTTTGTTTGTTTTATTTTGTTTTGCTTAATTGCTCCAGCTAGGACTATGTTTAATAAGAGTAGGCATACTTGCTTTGCTCATGATCTTAGAGAAAATAACTTTCAGCTTTTAACAGTTGAGTGTGATGTTAACTCTGGGCTATTCATACATAGCATTTATTATGTTAAGAAAATTTCTGGCTGGGCTCGATGGCTCAGCCTGTAATCCTAGCACTTTGGGAAGCCGAGACGAGTGAATTGCCTGAGCCCGCGTGTTCAAGACCCACCCGGGCAACTTGGCGAGACCTCATCTCTACAATAAAAAATCAAAAAATCAGCCAGGAGTGGTAGCACACACCTGTAGTTCCAACTACATGGACGGCTGAGGCAGAAGGATCTCCGGGGCCCAGCAGGGCGAGGCTACAGTGACCAGGAGCGTGCCACTGCACTCCAGTCCGGGTGACAGAGTGCAACTCCAACTCAAAAAAAAAAAGAAAAGAAAATTTCTTTTTATTCCTAGTTTGTTGAGAGGTGTTTTTTATTGTATGTTTATTCTATTTTTTATGAAAGGGCATTGAATTTTGTCAAATGCATCTATTTAATGATCATATGATTTTTATTCTCCCATTTTTTTATATGTTGAGTCATCCCTGCATGGCAGAGATAAATCTCATTTGGTCATAGTGCATGATCCTTTTAATGTGCTGCTGAATTTGGTTTGCTAGTATTTTTTGTTGAGGGCTTTACATCAATGTTTATCAAGGATAATGATCTATAGTTTTCTTTTCTTGTAGTTCTTTGTCTGGCTTTGATATCAGGATAATGCTGACTTATAAAATGGTTTTGAAAGTGTTTCTTCCTCTTCGTTTTATTTTTAGTAGAGATTAAGAAGTATTGGTGTTAATTTTTTAAATGTTTGGTATAATGAGCCAGTAAAGTCATCTGGTTCTAGGCTTATCTTTGTTGGGAACTCTTTAATTACTGATTAATCTCTTTACTAGGGTTATTGACCTGTTCCAATTTTTTATATTTTATTTAACAGTTTTGTCTTGGTAGATTGTATGCTTCTAAAAATTTATCAATTGTTTCTAGGTTATACAATTTGTTGGAATGTAATTGCCTATAAATAGTCTCTTATTAATCATTTTTATTTCTGCGGCATCTGTTGTATTATCCCTTTCATTCCTGACTTTATTTGCACTGTGTTTTTCAGTCTAGCTAAAAGTGTGTTAATTTTAATTATTTTTCAGAAAACCTACTCCATTTTTCCATTGTTTTCTATTCTCTGATTTCATTTAGCTGATCTGATCTTTATTATTTGTTTCCTTCTGATAATTTGGGGCTTAGTTTGTTCTTCCTTTTCTAGTCCCTTAGGGTATAAAGTTAGCTTGTTTGAGATCTCTCTTATATTTTAATGAGACATTTATCACTATAAACTTTTGTGTTAGCAAAACTTTTGCTGCGTCCCATAAGTTTTGATATGTTGTATTTTTGTTTTTGTTTGTCTCAAGATATTTTCTAGTTCTCATTTTATATTTTCTTACACTCATTGATTATTCAAGAATATGTTGTTTAATTTCTCCATATTTGTGAATTTTCTACCTTTTCTTCTGACATTGATTCCTAGTTTCAGTCCATTCTGGTCAGAAAAAATATTTGGTGTGGTTTTACTCTTCTTAAATTTGTTAGGACTTGTTTGTGACCTAACATGAAATCTATTCTGAAGAATGCTGTATGTGTGCATGAGAAGAATGTATATTATACTGTTGCTGGGTGGAATGTTCTGTATATGTCTGCTAGGTCCATTTGGTCTACAATGTTCTTTCCTTATTCAGATTTTCTATTTGAATGTTGTATTCATTATCAAAAGTGTGGTCCTGAAATCCCCTACTGTTATTATATTGCTATGTGTTTCTCCCTTCATTTCTGTCAACGTTTGCTTATATGTTTAGGTGTTCTGACACTGGATGCATATATATTTCAAATTTTTATATTTTCTTGTTAAACCAACCCTTTTATCATTATATGTCCTTCTCTGTCTCTTGTAACATTTTTTGACTTAGTTTATTTTTTATATATATAAACATATATATAAATACATATAATATGTATATATAAGTGTATATATATGTAAGTATAGCCAGCCTCATTCCCTTTTGGCTATTATTTGCATAGAATATCTCTTTTATCCTATTAATAATTCTATTATATGTAAATAAAGTAGTTTCCCCAATCAAAATACATAGAGTAGTTGAATGAATAAAAATTAAGGTCCCTGGGTGACAGAGTGAAACTCCAACTCAAAAAAAAAAAAAAAAGAATATGAAGTTGTGCAGACTGATGAATGAGTAGAGAAACAAAAGTAAAAATAACAAGATTTTATGTTAAAAAAAAATTAAGGTCCAACTATACACTGTTTAAAGAGACTTACTTTAGATTTAAGGACCCAGACTGAAAGTGAAGAAACTGTCAATGTTATAAATTATTTTCAAATTGAGAAGGCATTCCAGTACCTATACTCTCACTACCAATTCCTTAAAAACATAATTCAACTAACTTGGGTCCTCTTCTATCCCCTTCACTCTCTCTCTCTTCCTCTTTTTGTACTACCTTCCCAAAGGTGACCATATAAGTTGGTAGGTGGATTTTACTGCATATGTTTCTGTAAACAAGAACCACTTTTGCATGCATGTATGCTTTCTTTATTTTAATTTTTATACATGGTATCATTTTCTAAATATTCTTCTTCAACTTACTGTCTTTTATTTAACACTTCAGTTGGAAGAGTCATATCTTGTGCTAGCTATAGCTCCTGGCTACTCATTTTCTTTCCACAACTGTGTTTCTTATAGAACTTCATCAGATTTTTAACTCTTTTTCTGGTAAACATTTAACACTGTTCCAAACTTTTTTTTTAAATCAAGTCAAAACAATACCACCTTCTGCAAACCTATGCATATTTCTTATACATGTGACTCAGAGATGTTATAAATGACATTCATAGTATATGCGATTCTTCCACAGTACTTAGTGAGTTAGATAGGTTGAATGAATGGCCCCAGCTAGTAGCTTCCCTTTAACCATACACTTTTCTCCTCTACTTTGATTCTGAGTTTGGTCATATGACTTACTTTGGCCAATTTGTTAGTAGCAAATGTGATGAAAGCAGAGGCATAAAAAGTGACTGTGCATTTCTGGTTGCTCCTTTGGATAATTAAACATTCTCACGCTTGCTTCTCTAAAACTGCCAGGTGAATATGTCTAGCTCACTGGAAGAGAAGCCAGATATCTCAGTGGCCATCTGAGGCTAGCTTTCAAGCAGCCAAAACCCAATCTTCTGACTTACAGACTTGTTAGAAGTGTCTAGCTGACCACTGATGCATAAGTGAGCCTATCAGCAACAATAAATGATTCTTGTCTAAAACCATTAAGCTCTAGGGCGTTTTGTTACACAGTATTATTGTATGTAAAAGATAACTAATATTGATATGACTAAATATATCCCCAAAGTAGTTGAACCAATTTTCACTTTCACCAACGGTAGATTACGACATCCCCTTAATTCTTGGTATTATTAGACTTAACTATCTTTGTGAATAAGATGGTTACGAAACTTTAACTTACAATAGTTGTAATTGTATCTCTAAGTTACTAAGGAGCACAAGCATATTTTCACATACTTTTTGGCTATCCAATCTTTGCATTTTGTACTTTTCTTTCCCTCATGAATTAGCACTAGTTAGGCCAAGGCCTTTATTAAAAAGTATGGGAATATGAGAAATGAAAATCATTCTCCCCAAGTAAGAGCCCTTGAATCATCATCAATTTTTTCTGACTCATTGTTTTAGGATTTTTTTAAGTAGAAGATAGATGTCATTTTGTTACCCAATTAAAGTGTGACATGACATTGCTAGATTTGCTATAAAATAATACCAACAAAAACATTTTGTTACCTAAAACTGACAATCACAGGCTTATTTCATTTATTTAAACATTTTTATTTTGTAGCAAGAACTGAAGTAATATGCCCAGCTAGTTAACATAAGAGATGAATCTTCTGAAATAGGACCCAGGGCTTTTTCACTGAATGTGAAGGATTGCCTTCATCTACTCATTAATTGGAAAATTTTAATAGTTTTATATAAAATAATTTTCCAGATATGTGATCTCCATTTTGACATTAACACTTCCTGTCTTGCATTCAATATATTAAGATAAATATTTGTTTTAAAGCTATATATACATTATTGCTTTTTTGGATACATAATTTTTTTAAAATTCGTATTTTTCAGATAAACCAGGGGCCCTTGACTAAACGAAAATTACACTGAGTTTTTTAATATATTCTGAAAGTAGGTAGACATTTTGTTCCCTCAGTGGAACCATAAAGCATTGTTCATTCATTTTATTTCTATGGTACCCATCTTGTGCAGTGCTTGGAATTTACTGGATGTTCAAAAAAATGGAAGTAAAATACTAATAGTAATAGAATTCATGGTAACAGAAAGGGGAGGAAGGAAAAATATAATCGCACTTGTAATCTCATTTTTACAACTTTTTATTTTCTGTACATGAATAGCTGTCATGTGCATTTTCTATCATCTATACCTTCTGAGGAAGGATTTTAGTGTGGCTCCATTCTTCTAGTAGAATAACTCGCATGTGTTTTGTGACTTCTGTTTGTTGCTCTGAAGTCTTCACATTTTTGACTTGGTTTTGTGTTAAGGAGTTGAGAAGTTTTTGTGCAATTAGATGGAGAGATCTACCTAAATGAGGCAAAAACAACTGGGAACTGCAGGGGGGTAAGGAATGAAACTGTCATGGTCAGAATTTCAAGACAAATAGCAAACACTTCTAAATATCAGGCTTGTGATTAAATGAAATATCTTACCTAATCATCGCCAAAATAAATAAATAGGCACTGTCATTGTTTCTACCTTATAGACAGGGAAGTGGAAACAGAGTAGTTAAGAAACTTGTCAAGTTATAAATCTAAAAGCTATGGAACCAGCACCCAAAGAGGAAAACTCTAGCAGCCACTTTTTTATGACTGTCTGCATCTTATGGTATGTTTTCCCCATGTATGACCTTGATATTGGTGCTTCACCCAAATTATTTTTCCTGGGCCAGTGCACCATCCCCCAGCTGCTGTGAGTCTTGACTATTAATTGAGTATGTACAGTTGTTTTTTTTCTCTGGAGAACTGTCTCTGCCAACGGGGGTTATCTTGAGCAGAAATACCTAGGAGATTATTCTGCCTTTTCGCACTTCATTGGGGGAGGAGCAGCCTGTAGCTAATGATAGACTGAAATGGGAGCACAAAAAGCCTGTTACCTCAAGGTGCCCAACACTATGGTGCCATTTATGTGCCAAAACTCTCCATGGGATCAGGCTGAGGCAAGACTCTAGCTGAAGTCACATTTTTGCTTGATACCTTCCTCCCCCCATCTTGTTTCTTTCACTCCCTTTCTCCTGAGATCCCTTCCTCAATCACTCACACAAGAATCCCCATGTCAGGCTCTGCTTCTAGAGACCCTGAGCTATCTCATTCTACAGACTTTAGACTCATCATCACTTCCCCAGTTTTGCCCTTTCCTTCCTCTTTAACTATAATTCAGAGTCCCCTTGGCCTTATATCTGTAGCTCTAACTTAAGACATCCCACCAGGATGTGTTACCTCCACAAATACCACCTACTTCAAGAATTTGATGAGCACCTAAACAAGAGCATCAAACTCAAACAGTCAAATATTATAATAGTAATAACAACAACAGCAGATGCTACCTTCTTGCAACTAGCTGAGCTTATCAAATAGGAGAATAATGAAGTCCTCAGAGAGAACATGCAGTCAACGATAAGCATTGGTTTAAAGTTTAACAAACTTGTGTAAGGTCCAGCGAGAGAAATAATTGCTAGTTCCTATGCCTACTGGGTGATCTTCAATTTATCCCTAAAGACATAGATCAATAGCCTTTTTCTGCCAACTCTAACTTAAACTCTTTCCCTGTCCCACTAAGGTTGAGCTGACCATGCCTCCTTTGCAGTAGACAGCACCTGGTGCCCATCTCTATTATAATACTTGTCATGCCGTACAACAATTCTGTTGGCACCCTTTTCCTCCTTATTTATCTGTGAGTCCTTGAAGCCAACAGTCATGTTTAGTTATTGCTCTATCTCTAACCCTATCAAGCATGCAACCCATAAATAAACACCAAATGTCTGTTTGTGAAATGAATGAATGAATGACGGTAGGGATGAAAACAAGCAGCACTGGAACCAGATCTAAGCTCACCTAAAATTTACTATCATCTCTCTTAATTGTGACTCAAAAAACTGTTGTTTCAGATGCAAAGGAGAAGAGAAAGTCTCTCTGCTATTTCTAATATTATCCATGTCTGATCTACATTTCCATTCCTACTTTAAACTGAGACCTTTCCTTGAACTCAGAAGATATGGTACAAATTGTCATTGCATTCTTCCATGAGGAACTCCATTTTGTCAAACAAGATTTTGCCACCTAAGATGCTTTATTTCTCATCTATACAAATTCTACTAGTTCTTTATGTCCAACCCAGATTTTCTTCTGTCCCTCAGGATACTTGAGGACTCCAATTTTGCCTGAGAGGATTTTTTTTCCATGCTGCACCATAACAGCACTTATTATCTGGCCTATTTCCTCCTGCATTGCTCTGGTATTGTTCCTTGAAGCCTCTCAAGATAAAATCTATACAGTCAGACTGGACCTAAAAGTCTGCAGGGAAAAGCAATTATTTTGCCTTCAACCAGATGAAAGCCTCCATACTGATCTTCCTTCATCTGCACAATTCCCCTGTTTTTGGTCATTTTTATATCTGCAGAATCAAACACAGCTGTGCACAAACATAGACATTCATTGCAACTGTTACTGACATTCCAACTGCTACTGAAAAACCTTGCTGGAGCTTCTAATGCTTGCTGAGAAGTAGTAACTTTTCACTTAGCATCTAAACCCTCAGCTGGTCAGCTGGATTAGTTATCTGTTGCCACAAAAACACTCTCATGCAAACAAGTATCAAACCTTAGCATCATACACTAGTATGTTCACTGTTTTTGTATCTGCAATAGTTGAGTATTGCCTATGTGGTTCTGCTGAGTTTGGCAATGATTGCTCACATGTCTAAGGGCTGAAGAACTGTCAGCAGAAACTTCTAGGGTGATGCTTCATGTATCTAATTCTCCAAAAGGCTATCCCAGGTATGTTCTTATGGAGATGACAGAGGCGACAGAGGGGAAGCAGACACACTCAAGTCCTCTTGAGGCCTCAGCTCAGAACTGGTGTATAATCAGCATGTGACTCCTTTAGGTTTGGTCAAGTTGGGTCCAGGGTAACAGAGGGCCCATGCTCTGGAGAGTCTTTCTCTAATTATTTAAATCCTCTCTGGTGTCTAAGACTAGTTGGGTTCAGCAGTGTCATCTGGTAGGACACTTGCCTAAACCTGAACCTATTTTCATGTGGTTCTTATGTTCCAAGGCATAAACCATGGCTTTTTCTAAGTCCCCCTCTGGTGTCTGGGACTAGCTGAAGCTGTCTGTGGCATCTGGGCAGGACCTGCTGGGCCTGAAGCAGGACCCTTATGGCCATTGTTTCTGACCCTGTACTCTATGCATAGAGTTGACCAGATGCCCCAACGATCATCGGGACTCCTACCTATGGGGTTGCCCTAGGGTATCAGGAAGGTGGCAGACGGAATAGATTGCATTCACTGGCCAACAGAAAATTGCTTTTATGAGGTCTCATGAAATTGGGCCACCAGAATGTTCTGACTTTCTAAATTTAAGTGACTCTCACTCACATCAGACACAGAACAAGACAACAGCTCTGGGATACTGAGGATCCACAGCCTGTGTCTGGACTTGATTGGCACTCACCAATTGGTTCTGATCATGGTGCCTCCATCAGACTGCAGCACCTGAAGGCAAAGGGCTTGGCAGAAACAATCTTTACCCTTAGAGCTCTTAACAACTGATCCTCAAAGTAGTCACACTGTCCCCTCCTCAGAATGTATGCCCTCAGGAGTTGGCTGTGCCTATCTTATCCAAGGGTTTGATGACCACTGGTCTCCAATGCCAACGGACCCATCCCAATCAATGTGGTGAAGTAATACTTTCCTGAGTCAGTCTTCACCATGCCTCACAAGGGTTGAATATTCCTTGCCCTTCTACTTGCTTCAACTGTGGAACCCTCACCTACTCTTCCTATTGGTGTTAATGAAAGGAAGGTAGGGGTGGGATCAACATTAAGAGATCACAATCCAGGAATACAGTGATGATGGCCTAAAGAGTTCAAGAGAAGAAATAGTTGGAAGATGTGGTGTTGTATTTTTATTCCATAAAATTCGACATGGTAACAACATGACCAGAAAATAGATATACCTATTTTCCTGCAGAGTCTGAGTAATACTTACAATTATGATCATATTCAATGAAGCACAGCAGCAAACTTTGAAAGGGTCCCTAGAAGCCAGTACTCACGTAGGCACATTGGATGATACAATTTCATGAGTAATAAAGCATCAGCAGTAAACAAGTGGGATTAGGGAACTTCAGAGTAAAAAAAGGTCTATGTTGTTTCAGATTACCATGATACAAACAGGTTCTAAATAACTATGGCACTCTGAGTAATAAGAGAATTGCTATCTTTTTTTTTTTCTGTAATGAGAAATATATTGACCCACAATGAAACATCTGACAATAAAACCATCAAGAGACGGGCTTTGGACTTTAACAGAGAGATGATACTTTACATAGATTAGGCAGGCTTCTCCCAAACACTGACTAGACAGTAAGCAAAAGCTTAAGTACCTTTTCTCTACTCATGATCCAAAATCTTCATCAATATATCACTATACTCTCACATAGGCCCATGGATTTTGTAACACATTTTAAAAACTAATTGTCAATATAAGCAGAGGCTCCACAAAAAAAGATTTTCCAGAGTCACACACACTCATTACAGCTATGAGCCACCATTGTATTGGCAATAATAACAATAATAATAATAACAATACAATCTTTAAAAACGGCAATTGCCTTGCTAGACTTTGGTGTGATCACATGCTCTCTGAGCTGTGGCAGTCACCATGCTTCCTGGTTTTGCCCCAACTCCACCTTGGAGAGGTGAATCCTCTCCTTCTTTCTCTTTTTCTCTAATTTACTTTTAAGTAAACTATATTTTTTAACATAAAGAAATTTTTTTTAAAAAACATATAGTTAAGCCCACATCCTGGAGTGGAACAAGTCACTCACCCCATGGTCTAGAGAACATTACAAAGCCATCTGGCAAAAGAGATGAATATACAAAGAGATGAAGACTGGGGTTGAATATATTGCAATCTTTCACATTTTACATAATCCCAGTCTCTCTGCTTTCCTCATGATTTCTTAGCATCTCAGGACTTGTACTTCTCCAAATTGCTTCACTTATTTTGGGCATTTCTTCAAAACACACTGAGGACTGTCATGGTGTTTCAGAAGTTCTCTTCTCATCTTTCTCCTTCTCTCTCCATCTCTGTCTCCCTCTTTCTCCCATCTCTTTCTCCTCCCCCTTCTCCCTGGTCTTAACTGCATTTATTTCTATTTCCAACTTTAGCAAATACCTGTTACCTGCCTATTTGTGCGGGTGCCATCCACATACCAATGGCACAGTCATGGAGGCTAGCTGTTGCTGCTTGTCTCAGGCCTGGCACAGAAGAAAGACACTTAAAGGTGACTATGGTCCTCCTGGGGATGACATTAGCTATCTATTATTAACCCAGACCTGAAGTCATAACTATACTTTGGTGCTTTACAGTGAGTGCCTTAGAACTTGTATTAAAGCATGACCTGCGTGTTTAAGGTGTTATATTTAAGGTTAAGATTGGTTGTTGTCCCTACTCTATAGTCAAAGTCACATTTTCTCATTTTCATTCGTTCCACAGTAAAGAAGAACACACACACTCACACACACATAAAAAAGTATAAATTTAATTATGAATATGAACATAATGTCACATTTATTTCAATCTTGTAGAAAACCTGGTTAAACCTCCCAGAGGATCCCTCTCTGTGTCACAACATCATCTTCCCTGTGACAGATTTCACATTTCTTTTATTTCATGGGGTAATGACTAAATTGCTACTCAGGGAAACGATATTTGGCTAAGAGAAAAGAAAAGTTATTGGTGCAGGGGGAAAGATTTGTGCCAGTATGAATGCCTAGGCCCATTTCTGATCTGAGGAATAGAATACAAATTATGCATTGAATCAATATATTTACCACACCTTGGCAGAAAAGGAAAGGGTCTGTGACCATCCCAAATGAGATACATTGTAGGGCATAATATGACACCAATGCATGGAAATTTTCTACTCTATATGTCCCATGCAGAAAAAGAAAAAGTGCCTTTTATGCCAACATATATCAGATAATGACATATAATGAAATGCACACATCTACTAGGGGAAAAGAGAAGCTATTATATTCCATTGAGAGATATAATGTATCAAAGAACTAAAAGCCTCCCTTCAATGCCATAATTTTCTTTAAAAAATATTCTGAAAGCATTACACCACTGTAAAATATATCCATTAAGACTAATATTATCTATAATAATTTGAAAGACTACCGACTGAACATTAATACAATCCTTCATATATGTTTCCTTGCATAATGATAAGAAGAGAAAAACAAGAAATTCTGTGTGTGGAAGCACACTCTGCCAGAACTTCATAATCGTCCCACATTTCTCTATAGAAGCTGCATGGTGGTTGTTGTTGTTGTTTTGTTACTTTCATCCATCCACTCATTACTAGTTAACAAATAGATATTAAACATTTACTATGTGCCCAGCATTCTTCTAGGATTGAAGATAAAATGATGAAAGATAAACTCTCACGCTTCATGGACACAGAGATTTTAAATGTGTAAACAAAAAGTAATAAGTGCACCAATGAAAACAACATGGTGCAACAGAGTAGAATGATGGGTGGAGACAGGACCAGCATTAGATGAGGTGGTCATGGAGGGCTTCTTTGACGAGGAATTAAGATGTGAAGGATGAAGAACACACATTTATCTGCAGCTTCCTTCAGAGTTCTTCTCTTGGGTTCTAGAGCCACTTTGCACTCAGAGTCAGAAGTCTATGTCTCATAAGGGGAGCCTAAGCCTGTGAGCAACTTATACAGACATGTGAAAGCCCCGCTCCTTGAGCCCAGAGGGAAAGATCTCTGCAATGCCTCCCGCACTCCTGAGATCCTCATGGAATCAGGCTGAGGCTAAACTTTGCCTGAAATTATATCCTTACTTGGTCCCCTCTTCTTCCTTAAGCTACTTCTTCTCTAACCTCACTGGTTTCTCCTGTAAGTACCATTTTAAAAAATCACCTTCACTCAAATCCTCATTGCAGGATCTGCTTCTGGGGAAGCAGCCCCAGGGCATCCTCCAAGCCAACATGAGCAACAGGAAACATGTTGGGCATGTGAAGTGCCCTCTCCTGGCATTTGTGAGTTGTAGTGGAGTCATGGGAGGAAACATGGAGGATGATGATGGCGGGCTGTGGCACCAGCTTTTCCGTCATGTAATTAAGTAACCCCAGATGAAGTCACAACCGTGAGCTTTAGTTCCTCGTCTATACAGTGGGGAGATGGGGCTCGTGCTGATCTTCAGGGAACGTTTTCTATTCCAAAATAATATAGCTACATGTATGCCTGGGTATGGATGATGTATTAGTACACATTCACATATGCTACATGGCTCTAGAGACATAATGGTGTTACACCCAACGGAATATAGAAGGATTGGTTAGTATTTTTCTGGAAAGTCATCTTTCTTTGGTTTACTGCTATGAGCTGAAATGAAGAATGACTTGTTAAGGCGAGGGACAATGATCAGAGGTCAGGAGTCAGAAGGGTTGTGGTGTGATTATGGAAGTTCTACCTTAGATCGGAGTAAGACTGAAAGACAGGCAACTCAATCAGTGAAAGAAAAGGAGGAGGAGTTAAATGAAAAGATGCTTAAGAAATATCTGTTCTCTTGGTGGGAAAAGTGGAGGTAGAGAGGAGTCATGATTAAAACTACCAAATCGGCCGAGCTCGGTGGCTGAGCCTATAATCCCAGCACTTTGGGAGGCCGAGTCGAGAGGATTCCCTGAGCCCACGGGTTCGAAACCCACCCGGGCAACTTGGCGAGACCTCGTCTCTTCAATAAATCAAAAATTAGCCGGGCATGGTAGTGCACACCTGTAGATCCAGCTACTAGGAAGGCTGAGGCAGAAGGATCACCAGAGCCCAACAGGTTGAGACTGTGGTGGCCGCCAGGGAGCGTGCCACTGCCCTCCAGCCTGGGTGACAGAGTGAGACTCCAACTCAAAAAAAAAGAACAAAACTGCCAAAACACGATGGTTCCTGAGTCACTGAACCTGGGCATATTCACTCATTCCAGCTACACAACAGCTGTATCTTTTTTCAACTATCATTTTAATGTTTTAATTGATATATAATAATTGGACATATTCATGGGGTAAATAGTGATGTTTTATACATATGTATACTGAACAGTTCAGTGTATTATGAATATGGGTATTAGCATACCCATCATCTCAAACATCTATCATTTATTTGTGTTGGGAACATTCAATAGCCTCCTTCTAGCTATTTTAAATGAGCTAATATATTGTTGTTAACTATAGTCATCCTACAGTGAGTGATATAGAACCCTAGAACTTATTCCTCTTATCTAGCTGTAATTTTGTATCCTTTAATAAATCTCTCCCTATCCTCCTTCCCCCTGTCCATCCCTTCCCAGCTTCTAGTATATTTCAAAGCTTAAAAAAGAGAAAAACTGAGAACAAGCAAAAAGAAGCCCAATTTGATACTACACAGAAGAAATAATTCTTTATATAACAGATGCTCAGACTTATTATTTAACACTACCTTAACAATCATCACAGTTAGAAAAAATAGATACAAAATGAGCTGTACGTTATCAGTGACAGAGTCTGATCAGGACTGAGTCTCAGATTTCCAACTCTGTGAAATGGAGAAAATAAATTTTAAAGGGATATGGTGAAGTTATAGAGCAGAAAAGTCATTGGCCTGGGAAGCAACATGTAAGGGTTTAGAATCAAACAGCTGGATTTGAGCCTCCGTTCCCCATCTCTTACTAGTCATATGCCCACAGGTAAGTCATCTAACTTCAAGTCTGGTTTCCTCAAATGTAAGATAAAACCATCATTGTTTATACTTCATGGAGTTGTTCAAAGGCAGGCACTTTTTGCCTGTTTTATGAGAAGGGATCCCCAACAAAACCCTAGAATTATCTTCTGGAGGACAGTCCCCTTGTTGTACAGGCTTCCCTGCTAGGTAAGTGTTCTAGGACCCATAGGCATCAGTGTACCAACAAACGTTGTTGTGAGAGGCTGCATTTAGCATCAGATTATTATTATTATTATTTGAGACGCTTTCAACATGTTTGTCCATTTCACCATGGATGACCACCAGCACTCCTGCTCACACCGCACTGAGTATTTAGCAGTTTTTTTTTTATCCAAAATGGCATGATTCCTGTACCCCACTCTCCCTATTTACCCAATCTTGCCCTATGCAACTATTTTTGGTTTCCCTGAATGAAAAAAAAAGTCCTCAAAGGGAAATGTTTTGCAGATGTGAAAGGGGTGAAACAAAAAATGGCAGAAGCACTAACAGGCATCAAAATTGACACGTTCAAAAACTCTTCAGAGCAGTGGGAAAAGCACCTCAATAGGTGTATTGCATCAAACGGAGAGTACTTTGAAGGTGACTGAAGTTTAAACATGTAACAATAGATACATGACTTTTTTATAAATAAATTTTGAGTTTTGGGGGGTCTCCCTTGTATAATAAGATAAATGCTCAATACAGATCACTTTCCTTTGGCCATGTTTATTAGCCAAGCTTTCTGGAATACATATAAAGTATCAAGGAGCACTCCAGTTGGTGTTTACTACTTTTCTCCCCTTACTCTGCCTTCTCTCTTTTTATCTTATGGCTGACTCTGTCGTCATTACTTCCCTGGTGACCCCCACCTCCTTGACAAACTACTAGCTTAGATAAGTTTTCCAGTTTTTTCTTTGCACTTGTCCTCAGAGAATATTCTGGCATTTGCTCTTAACACATGGTGGCCATGGCTATGAGAGACTCCCCCCACTCCCCTCACCCACACTCTGTCACTCTGCAGTCACAGACTCAACTAGCCAGGCATACCAACATTGGAGGGGGCATCTAGCATCTTTTCCCCAGTCCCTGCATTTACTTTACTTCAAGTGAAAATCATGATTGGTTCATTTTCCTGTGCTTCTTGCAAGTTTCTGTATATAATGTGATCTTAGACACACACACACACACACACACACACACACACACACACATCCACATCTTTATATCTCCAGGCATTTTGTGTCCTTATCTAAAATTAGTACAGTTGCTGCTGTGCTATTTTAGGAAATGCAGGACATCCCTCCCTCTCCCTACGGGCTTAGCCAGCTGAGTGGCATGCACAGTAGGGGGCATGTAGGTTTAACACTAAACCCTGAAACCACCAATTTCCTTCCTCTGCTCCAGTTTACCAACATAGCTAGCAAATGCGTGATTAGGTGGGTACAAAAGCCAACAGAAAGGACAAACGTGGTATGGATGTGAAGATGTACATGAGAGAACAAAAACTCCAGAAATATGATGTCTTAGGTCTGGTTTCCGAGAAGTAGAGCCTGAGATGGGGATTCTGGGCAAGTGAAGGATGCTCTCAGGAGGGACCCATCAGGGCATGAGAAAAGCAGAATAGAACAGGGAAACAAGGCAAGCAACTATGTAGTTTTAGGTTAAATCTGCCCAGCCTGTTCCCACAGGGAGTTCCAAAGCGTGAACAGCCCTAGGATTAGTCTGTCAGGGGTTGAAAGCTGCCTCAAGAAAAGATCACAACCTAGAGGCATTTCTAGATGGTGCAGCAGCCACAAGGCTAAGGCAATTCCCTTGGGAGAAGGAACAGCTATGATCTAATAGCAGCCAACACACAGCAGCTGGGAGACAGGGCCTCATCTGGGTTAAAGGGATTTGTATGGGAGCACCAACTCTGGTGAGAAAAATAATAGCAACATCAGAGCAATTTTAAAAAATAAGTTATTGAATGCTTAGAATTCAGGGATTATACCTTATACATGTGTTAAACTCTAGTACTAATATTAGTCCCTAAGTGAAATAGGTGCTCAGTAAATGATTAGCCCAAATAGAAGTGTATTTGGTGTGAAGCGAGCTGGAAGAAGAAACAGTTATTAATCTCAAAGTGGGGACATCTGAGTTAATAGCATATGGAGATTTTGATTTCCACAGAAATAGAAAATTATACCTTATCAAATGGTAGGATTCGTTCTTGTTTTACCTTCTCTATTCTTCAGCAGTGATAAAGAAGAAAGGTACTGAACTTGGTATAAAAAAAACCAATGAGTTCTAATCTCATCTTTGTCACCTAATAGTTGTATCTCAGTGGATCAGTCTCAAATGCACAAAATCTCAGGTAATTCAACTTCAAAATGATGATTGTAATAACTGTGCCACCTAACTCATGGTATTCCTGTAAGGCTCAAATAAGAGAATACACTGGAAAGAAAACCTGTGTCTTTTGAATGCAAGTGTCAGACCCCAACCCCAAGGGCTCAGGGGAAAGAGTGACAATACTGACACCCTAAGAAAGCTGTATAGGGTATGGACTCAGCAGGCTTTATGGGGTGGCACCAGCCACTTGAAAACCATGAAGATTCCTGTCACCATCTCTTGCCTCTCTTTCTCTTCCTATGTCAATTTCATTCTCATTGACTAGACAGTTTTTTCTATGAGAATGGAAATGTAACAGAGAAGAGCTTTCAAGTTTATCACTTGAGAGAGAAGAAACTTCTTCCCTTGGTTCCCACTAGGGAAAAAAAAAATGCTGACTGAGACTGTCTTTATTATACTGATTATAATCACTGGGAAGGGATGTCAGCAGGGCACAGTGTTCAACAGCACTCTATGACTTTCATCTGAAGTCAGGAAGAAAGAGTTTCCCAAAAGAAAGTCTGATCCCAAGAGAAAAGAAGATGGAGGGGGTGGGGGGAGACAGAAGATGGCTATCTAGTGGGATACCAGATGTGGTGTCAGAAGAAATAAGCTCAAGTGCTTTTTTATGCTTTGTGTCCTTGAGCACATCGGTGAATCTATCTGAATATCTTATTCATCCATAAAATGGGAATACTAATGCCCATTTAAAGAAATGTTATCTACATAGTACTTTTAGTTCGCTGTAATCAGAAGTGTCTGGACGCTGATGGTAACTTTGAGCACCTCTTGTAATTTCAGAAGTCAAATGAGACTTGTATTTATCTTTATTATCAGTATATATTAGGTATTACAGTTTTTTCCTTTCTTAAAATGTGTGTATACATTTTTTTTGGCACCTTCTGTATACATGTTGCCAGGATAGTGGAAAATTAAACTAGACAATGTATGGGTGAAGATGCTTTGTAAAATGTAATGTCTTTTCAAAATTATAATATTATTATGAATAATTGTGCATTAAATACAAAACATTCACTCTAAGGAAACAGCCTTGGCTGAAGGTGGCACTATCGTCAATCAGTTGTCTCTTCAGAACAGTTGTTCTCTATAAGGAGTGACACAAGGTACTGTTTAGAGAGGTGTCAGTTCTGTAGCGTTTTCTCCTTTCATTTTCAGAAATCGAAAGTGATCCTCGCATAAAGCATTTGCAGCTGTGTTGGGAAATGAGCTAGTCACGCCTCGGCAATTTATGGCCAATTTTCCATTAATAAGAGAGAATAGAGTGTGGTTCAATCACTTCACAATCCAAACACTTGTTCTTAAGAATGGGGGAGAGAGAGTACAATAGTTTTATTCTGTTTCTGAAAGTGCATTAATTCAATATTGTATATCTTTGAAGAAAAACATTTAGATGGTTCTAAGTGGTAGGGAGGTGAGTTTTTACAGAAGAATACTCAGAGAGCCAAGCATTAAAAATACCACCTGCCATGCATTAGAAATTCCATCTGGAATCCACATGTGAGAGATGGGCCAGAGGGCCATGACCCCAGTTCAGGTAAGTAGAAGGTTTGAGAGGGGAAAAGAGACAAAGTGGGAAGTGGAACTAGAAGTTTCAGGGCAGAAGTTCAAGATATGGTTCTAAACTAAGTCACAGATTTCTACAGCAGGGACCCAGAACCATAGGTAAACTGAAGGTTTAGGTAGAACATAAATAGGGACACAGAAAGTGCCAAAGACCCAAGATGGCAGGTTGTAAAATTCAAAGCAAATGGAGTTAAAGACATGAACTAGGGCAGAACACCAGTCAAACTCTGATGCCAGAGAGAGGCTTATAACACATTCCCCAAGATAAGTCTTCCTTGGGCTCCCAAAGAGGAAGGCAAAAATGTTGGTTATAGGGAAGGACTGCATGTGTAAATATAAGGATGAAAATTTCTTAATAGTCTGAAGATGGAGAGGCAAATGAGATTTCCAAAAACAGTGGAAGATTTCTTACTTTATCCACTCAACAGTTCAATTCTCTCAGTTCTCCCTATACAACATATTGATTGGTGCTTGTCTTAGTTGGGGTTCCCTCAAAAGAAGACCTAGAGTCAAGGATTTGGGTGTAAGTTGTATATTTGGGATACCGGGAAGACCCATGAGAATGGGGAAGATGAGCCAGAAGGAGAGGGAACCAAGAAATGAACTATAAATGAGGAGTTGACTACTGTGGGCAGCATGGAACTGAGGATGTTTTAGAACTGTCCCACAGAAGAACAAGAAATCTAGAGTATCTATCAATACCAAACACTCACCAAGTATAGTGGCTCACACCTGTAATCCCAGCACGTGGGAGGCTGAGGCAGGAGGATCACTTGAGCCCAGGTGTTCAAGACCAACCTGGGCAATATAGCGAGACCTCATTTCTACAAAAAAGCAAAAAATTAGCTGGGCGTGGTGGTGGGCACCTCTATTCCCTGCTACTCGAGAGGGTCACGATTGTGTGCCACTGCCCTCCAACATGGGAGACAGAGTGATATTCTGACTCAAAAAATAAATTCGTTAATTAAAATAAAAATAAAAAAAACACCCAACCTTCATGAATGTTATTCATTGAGAGTTTCTCCAAAGGTTGCTAGCTTCCCAGCAATTCCAGACTTTCCTCAGGTAGAATAATGGATGCCTGAGGGCAAAAGACACCAAGGCTGCAGGTCACATCCAAAAGGGGCCAAGGAGCCAATGCAGGACATGGCCAGCACCCGCTGCAGTTCCCCAAACATCCCCACCCCTCAATCAAAGCTTCTCTCTAGTAAGCCAACACTCTACTCTTCTGACTTGATAATGTATAAGCTTACCTAGTGTCAACTGGGTTTATTACCAAATGTATTAGAATTATAATTGTTATTATAATTATGTAAGCGAGTTAATCTTACACAAATTAGACTTATGCAAATCAATGAAATATGAGTGCATGGAGCAAGAGTTGTTTCAATGAGAAATAAGTTGAATGTGTGAGACAAAATAACAAATGTGAGAAGCCATGTTTGTTCATTTCTGCTTTTCAGTATGATTTCACAAAGCCCGACTCTGTGAACACGCGGAGCTCACCCAAAAGATGCTTTGAAGACAAAACAGGATAGAGTACAAGTACCCCCACGTCTCTTGCCTGAGTCACTTTTTCCTTAAAAGATAAATGACCCTATTCCTTGCCTATTCTTACGCATGAGAAAATATCTGACAGGGTTATTGATGATGCTTCTAGAATTTATAACCAAATGTGCTTTGGTAATCTATGACCAGATGTCCTCTTCCACCTAAATTTTGATGTGATTCTGTTTTAATGTAACATCTGAGGAAATCTGTTGTAATTTTGCACCTATAGAGAGCCTCAGCCCACAGTTCTCAGCAAGATTGCTGAATAAAACTAACTTGAATTCTTGATAAGCCTGACTTTTTCTTTAGTCAACAGATGCTTCAGAATGGTTTAATGAAAGCAAGCCAACAAAAACGGTTAGCTGATTTAGGTATGACTGAGAAAACGAAAGGTGTTGGAGAGAAACTGTAACAATCGAGGAAGATTATTCAATCAGATTGCCTTGCAAGTCACTTTAGTTCTTGCTCCAATGCAAAGAAACTGAAGTTGGACATCGTAGGGGAATGCATTAAGGGTGTGATTTATTGAGAGACAACACATAACACCAATTAAGAGACCCAGAGTCAGAGAAAAGACCTTAGCTTTACATCAAAGATCAGCAAATGAATGTCAATTTATGTTTTAAGTTAAAATAAAAATGTTTAAGGCATGTATGAATCATTTTTTATGAGCCCTTACTTTAAATGATTTTTTCCAATTAATCTGCCAACTACTATCCTTGCATATGTTGCATGAGACATACTTTAACTCTGCTCCGAGAAATATACTCTGAGACTGTAGAATGATTCCTCATACAAAGTCAGCTGCCTGTAGTGTTTTATTTTAAGCTTCTCAAGAAAATTGAAGTACAAAGGAACAAGTGCTTCCTCAGCAGCTTGGAAATTGGGATTAAGGGTCCAAAAGGTTAAGGTTTCATGCTGGGAACTGTTTAGCCCAATCACAAAGAACCATGGGAGAAAAAAAGCTAACAAAATTAAATAAAGATTTAGAAAGGTAAATATTCAGTCTTAACTGCTGCACCTCAGTTAAGCATTGCACCATTAAAAGGAACACAGCAATGCAACTTCAAAGATAAAAAGAAAAGAACTGACAAAATTTTAACTAATTTTCAGAATAAGAAAGGTGTTCTCAGAGACATAAAATTGGAGATGCTTAAATTCCAGAGACTGCCTGGAGTTCCATTTTCTTCTTGTCGTTTAACTCCGAAATCCATTTGTTTTTATGCTTTGGATACTTGGACACTGTCACTGTAAAGACAGTCAGCATCATGTTTCTCTTCAGGCTGGCAAGACACAAAATCACTGAGGTTGAATACCAGACTTTCTTGATCAGAAGACTGTTCCTGTATCATCTTTGCATACTGGCTTGCCATAGATAAGGTCTTATTACTCTGAAAATGTTCTAGCCATGTCCAAGTAAGCCTAACAGATTTTTTTTTTTTTTTGTAATGACTCAAACTTTTAAAACAACAAGGTAACCACATTTCAGCCTCTTTCCTTTAGAATATAAATCACCCATTCTGTAATTAAATGAAAGTATAAGTCAACACTAAGTTATATTTCTGAGCTCATGGGCATGAAGAAGAAAATTTCCGGTAAAGTTGAAAAGTATTTATTATATTTATTCCTCATTTTGCTTCAGAAATAATTAAAGCCAAACTTTAAAGCAACCTAAAGTGCAACAAGAGAACAGAAACATCTGTGATTTAATTTCTCAAAGATATCAAAGAACTTACAGGATTTGGGTTTACATATCAATTAACCTTCTTTTAACTAGAAAATTGAAATACAACTTCTCAATTTTTTGTTTGTTTGTTTGTTTTCCTTTTAGTGATGTAAAGCCTTCCTTCCCCCCATGCTGTGAGGCTCAGGGACTAAGTGCAAATAGAAGCTTCCCAACCCTGCTGGCAGCCCGCCCCTTTCACACCCTGCCACACATCCATCAGCACAGTGAGGGGCCTTTTATACCTGTGTGTAGACACCCTAGCCTGCGTGTGCTATTCTCACCACACCCCAACTGTCTCCCCTTGGGCACTCCTTGGCCTGGGCTGTTTTCCCTAACAGTGAGTCTGCATTTGGAGGATGGACCAGATGGTTTATCTAGGCAGAGGATTTTGAAGTCCTGGTATGGTAGGCAAAATAATGACCTCCTGAATATGACCACATCCTACTCCCCAAAACCTGTGCATATATTATGCTATATGATAAAGGGGAATTCAGGTTGCTGATAAAATGAGGTTTGCTAATCAACTGACATTAAAATAAAGAGATTACCCTGGATTACATGGGTGGGACAATATAAGCAAAGGGCCTTTAAATGTGGAAGAAGGAAACAATAAGAATCAGATGGATGTGACAGGAAAAAGCCTTGCCCAGTCATTGTTGGCTCTGACGATGGAGGAAGGGGCCAGAAGGAACAGAAGGGGCCTCTAGAAGCAGGAAAAGCAATATAACAAATTCTCCCCTAGAGCCTCCAGGGAGGAATCCAGACCTCCTAACACTTTGATTTTAGCTCAGTGAGACCCATTTTAGATTTCTAACACTCATAACTGTAAGATAGTACATCTCTGCTGTTGTAAGCACCTGAGTTTACGGCAATTTGTTACAGCAGTAATAGAAAACTAATACACCTGGTGCCTGTCTCTTGGTCTCAAAGGAGGCATGCAGGTCTGTGTGGGCACATCTCTTTGCCCTGCAGACTCCTTGTTCTGCAGGGAAGAATGTGGCCAGAAGTAAGCTAGTGGCGAGGGAAGGGACCTCCAGAATGCAAAAGCCTACATGCCTGGGTCTAAAGGAAGTAAATACTTCTGTGTGTAACCAAAAAAAATGCTACTAGGAAAAAGGAAAGCATTACTGGACTATATTAAAGGGAAGGCCCAGTTCAACCCAGCAAGTTGGAGGGATTAGTTCAGCCAGTTTGCTCTATCCCTTCTCAGGCCCAATGTTTAACTTCTGGGTTAGAAAAAGTCACATTCTGCTTGGCATAATGGAAGGAACATGGGAAAGGAGGATTCTGAGAGGGAGTGGTGAAAATAAAGCTGGAAAATGAGAGAAAGAAGGGACTGGGACCGGAAATGGTGGAAAGATGCTCCCTATAACCCACAAATCTGGTTAAGTCATACTCATTAAATACTTCGTTTAGAACTGGTGGAAGAATGGAGCTCTGCGCTTACTTGAGGTTGCTGTGAATGCTGGAAAGCATCATCCAACCCCTCAGGAGCAAAGGTTTCACTGTCCTAGCTCTCAGGACCATCAACAGTGCAGTGCTGAGTTCCTTCTTGGGAAATGCCCTGCCAAGGTCATGCCCTGTTAGGGAAACAGCCTATAGTCAATGAATGCCACATGAGGGTAGGAAGGCTTGACTGCATGCCTCAGTTCCAGACAGCATAATTTGCATAATTCTAATTTACACAAGATTAACTCACTTACATAATTATAATAACAATTATAATTCTGATATAATTGGCAATAAACCCAGTTGACACTTGGTAAGCATACACATATCCCAGCTCCAGAGCACCCTTTAGAGTCAGCTGAGGCGTCTGCGTTAATTGCACTGCTGCCTAAACTCTCCTTTAGTCCCACCCTGCCTCTTTCTCTTCCCTGAAGGGAATTCCAAGAGAACTCCCCAATAAAATTCCTGTATAGAAATCCGAGTCCTCAAGTGAGATTCCTGTGGGAACTGATCTACAACTAGGGTGAAAACGGACAGCAAATGACATCAAGGACCGTGAAGTCAGAAGAAGTCGCAAGAGAATGGTCATCAATTAAAAAGAGGTTTGGATCACAACTGATGTGGAGTTGGGGTAATGTAGATCCTTGAGGGTCAGAACATCTTGAAGACAGTCAACAGGAGTCACAGAAGCTCTAGATGCCCGTGTCTGCTCAGGGCCCACCCAGGCTGCAGAGGAAAGGATATGAAGGAATCACTCCATCTTCATCCTTGGGTCACACAATCATTTCCAGGGCCCCTGTATTCCTGTGTGTTTGCCTAATAAGCTGCTTTACAGCTTTTAATTAAAAAGAAAAAATGGCTAGAAACTAGAAGCCAGGGCAAGATATACTTACAGAAGTTAAAAATAAACAACATTATCAGCAACATACCTTTAACATCTCCCTTCTTTTGGGAACTTAAAACCCTACATGAATGTCCTCAGAACTCACCGGGCTGCCTGCAGAGTGTACAAAATTTGTGAAGACAGTAAGTCTCTAAAAAAATGCAGACTCCCTGAACTAGTAGTTTTACTATTGGAATTATATCTGATGGAAATAAATAGTTATTTACAATTCTCAACTTTTGGAAATCAGAAACTTCAATGACCAAAACAAAACATGAAAAGTTTCTGCAAATTCTGACATATCCACATGACAGAGTCATGCACGGCAAATAAGAAGACTTATTTTTAAAGGGTTTGGAATGGTGTGAGGAAACGCATAGGATGTTAGCAAAAACAGGAGCAAAATTGTTTATACAGTCTGGCTCTAACTTTGTAAAAATATATGAATATGCATTGTTAGATTTTTTTAATGAGATAACTAAAAATATGCAAATGATTCATTTAAAAAGCCAGGCTCTTTTAAAAATAAATGTCAAGATGCTTATGTGTAATTTCTCATATCTTTTAATTCACTGAAAGAACATTGTCCACATTTTAAATAGTTTGATTTTAAGATGTGAATCAATATGTGAATAACTAATTTTGGTATTGTTTTTGTTCCCAACAGTCCCTCTAACTGAGGCATCAAGATTGCAGCAATTATAATAAACTCAAATTTAGACTCTTTCATGGCTAAGTCACACTGGAAAAATCTGCAGAACTGGAGAAGTGTGCTTTAGGATAGCTTGTGATGAAATCATTAGTCTATGGTTTAGAGCAGTGGTTTCCAAAGTCTAGTCCCCAGACCAACAATATCCACATCACCTAAAAACTTGCTAATATATTAGACATGTAGAATTTCAGGCCCCAGCCCAGACCTCCTAAATCAGAAACTCTAAGGCAGGACATAGCAGTCTGTGTTTAACAAGCTCCCTAGGGGATCACATGTGGGCTAACATTTGAGCACCACTGGTCTAGAAAATCCTGAGATTTATGAACTGGTGGAGGTGGGGGGAGGAGACGGTTGAATGGTGAGGAGTTGGGTATGTGTGACATCATGTTTTTCATAGTTTTCAAGGCAGTTTGGTATAAAGCTCTCATTAGATTTTAAAAAGAGTTTGTGATCCAGACAAAGGAAAAAAACCCCACAAAAATAATAATAGCGATGGTAACAACAACAACAAAGACACAACAGATCTAGGCAATCAGGAACCTCTATTTGTCTCAAGGTCCCAGTGATTCTGACGTGATTTACAAAGGAGAGATTCAGATGCCTCAATGGAATAGCTTGGTGGCAATTTTTTTCCACTAAAGTCTCCAATGAATGGTCTTCCTGCGTTCCGTAAGTGAGCTCTGCTTGTTTAGTCTGTCTGATCCCTTCTAATAGGACCACCTCCATATCTGGAATCAGACTTACCCTCTACTCCATGGAATACATCATGACAGACCATCTCCCTGACTGCAGGAATGAATGTGATTTCCAAAAGTAGCACTCCATCAGTTTGGTCAAAGTGATTGGACACGAGATTTCCCTTAACTCAAAATGAACCAAAGAATTCCTCTCCTGAGATTTTCTATGCACATACTTGACACACTTGAAGACAAGAAGTTTCCCCTTTTCCCTGAAGTCCCTAAGTTGAGTTAAAGTGAGCCTGTACATGTGTGTAATGCACTTACAATTTGTCAATTGCATGAAGGAAACCATATGTATTAGGAGAGAATGAGGCTACTGAAAATTATAAGAAAAAGAGACAGAGATTGCTAGTGAATGCATTCCCATCCCTGAACTCTGTGTGTGTGTGTGTGTGTGTGTGTGTGTGTGTGTGTGTG